>QKMV01000037.1:0-23813 GCA_003287335.1 Lednia tumana
TATTATATAATTTCAATATTCAATTATTTAACTATTAGCCTACCTACAATTTTTTAAATAATGGCTTCCCCGCTGCGAACGCTGGTCTTGAAGTAACACAGTCGGTCAAGCTGGCCATTTTTTGGGCGTAATTGTTTCTACCTTATCCTGTAAGCTGCATCACCTATACTCATCCACATTTGCTCTTTCTCTATGCACGGTTGTATTCCAAATATTCTACTCATTGCTTGTATCATGATACCGAAACGTGTTGAATAATTGACGTGACCTCTAAACTGCTGACACATAATCGCAAAACACTTACCTCAAGATTGAATCGTTTCAAAATCACCCAACCGCACTGAACGGGCCTCTTAATTGGTGCTCATTTTTAATGGCGGTGTGGTGATGATTCAAGGTTAGTCGCGAAATGGCGTGAAGACAGATAGAGTGCCCTCTTGGATGTGGACGAGAGCCCTTGGGAAATCTCCCGAAGAAGGCACGGACTTTGATAAATGCTACATGGTCCTAATCTGGCGTGTATGTGGGGCAATGGTGGTATAGTGTGTTCCATTAGCCATACATGGGTAAATTAATTAATTTATGCTGCCTTTCGAGCGGCGCGACGGGAGGGCGAATGCGTAGCTTCGAGAAGTTGAAACATGTTTAAGTCCAGGCTGGCTGCCTTCGCGTCCACCGTCGCGCGAGCTCGGCCACGTGACCTCGCGTGGTATTTTGATTGGCTAAAATCTCGCGTAGCCCTCGTAAAAACCGACGCGACGCGCCGCTGTAAAGAAGGCATTAGCCATGTGCGATTATGTTTTACAAATTTACTTTATGCTCTCTGGGCATCAATATGACACAGTGGTATGCAATTACGCTTTTTATTTGTATATTTATTTTAATTAAAACTTTTTATATCAGTCGTTTCGTGAAATGGTAGTTGAATCCGAATGGATCAGGGATTGAATTTATTATATTACATTGTGGTCATTTTGTTACCTGGTTGCACATATGCTCAGGTTCGAAAAAATTGAACTCAGCTTACGGGCGTGCAGTAAGGGATTGGGTCATTCCAATTTCTAGTGGAAGCCGCTGACCAATATTGAAAATTTGTATCGATTCCCAGTTAGATACAAAAACTACGAAATATTAATAATGTTACTCAAATATTCCGTTACTGTTCGCATATACCTATCGTTCAAAGAAGAGTTTGGTTCAATACTTGAAGGCTAGCTATCTACTCTAGCATGAAGTTGATGACTTGAACTGCCAAGGTTTAAGAAATACATTGAAACCGCTAAACAAACAACTTTTAAAACCACAAAAAACTCTTATCGACATCTAGTGGTTCGGTTTCAAAACATTTTATTTCCGCGCGAATAAATCTTAGCTCGTCTGTGCTGAAAAAATATCGTGAAAACTTTCTCAATTTCACCAATTTCTCTTGCCTCTGAGAATTACACGCATTTACAGCGTGTTTATCCTTCGATTAAATAACAATATGTTATACAGAATATAAAGCATACATTCATCTTAGTGTTTTTATTGACTTTGTGGCGAACAAAAAATTTCGCTATGGTTTCAGACATGAGGCTCTCGGCAATCGGCATTCAAACATATATTATATTTTAATTGATAATATAACGCAAATATAGTCGATCATGAAATCCGTGAATATTTGCTTAATAACCGACAGTTTGTTTTAATTTGAATTATTTCGTCATTAGTGTTCCTTTATGACCGTAATAATTGGTATAGGTATGCAAATTTCGCAAGTACGTGACATAATGTAATGATATTATTTGAATGTGTAGGCCGCTTTTCCCCGATCCAATCGTTCAGCGCCCAGTGCGAATGCGATCCGTAACCAAAAGAGCGAAATCAACAAACATGGGTGAAACATTCGTAGCAATTTTGTTTCCTACGACTGACTCGATTCAGCCGGTCTATTTTTGTGGCACGGGTGATAACGATGTTATTCCTGATGTATTCTCGCACGTTAGAGGACTCAAGGGACGTCTTCTCTGAACTGGTCCCACTTCTTGGCTCTGTACCTTATCTGTATCCTTCAAGCACTCCGCTCCGACCAGGATACTTTCCTCCCGTTCGACTTGCACCTCGTGCAGCTCTGCAAACTTTGCTATTCATATAGAAGTCACGTGAGTTTTCCATTATGTGTGTACATAGTAGGCTTTCGCTTTATACGGGATTTGGTGTCACTTGGCCATTGGCATCAGTTTTGCATACCCACACAATGATTTTATTTACGTTGTACAATTATTGTTGATATTTTTTAAAATCAAACAGTTAAAAATTAGGAAGCAGGTGGAATTACCACGGAAAACGAGCAGTTTTTTGAACTGAAAGAATAATAAGCGCATAGATTTACCAATAGCTTCTAAATGCAACCCGCAGAGCAAAAACTGGCACCACCACCTAAAGTTTTGTAGATGTTCCGATTGCACTTCAGGGTTCAGCCGTTGAGCTGTCATAAAAACAGACAGTGTGTAGACAAATCCCACACTTATCGTTTGACGAACAAAACACCGTCGTGGGATGGCTGTATGCCCTTTAACTTCAAATTGACAAAGTTTATTACATTTGTCCGTTTTATCTTGTCAACCATAAATCCTATTCCATAACTCATGCGCGGCACGGCAAGAAATTCGAAACGATATCGCATTTCATATCGTTCCGCGCTTTCCCATACCCAGCTTGAAGGTGCCAACAAACAATTATTCCTCCTGAAAATGCTTTTGAAGTTTTGGCCTTAAGCCGCAAGGTTTTTTTATAGCCCTTATTCCCTTCACCATAACGAACTTTTCTCTTTTTTCGCGATTACCTCCTTTGTTTTATCTCTTCTAAACTGAATACCATTAAGTCTCTGTTCGTCCCTTAGCTCTTGATTGGCCCTGACCATGTGTCATCTTATTGAGTAACCAGGCTTCCTAAATGCACAACCCCAGAAATTCTCTCTTCATTTGCATACTTACTTTAGCACATTGAAATGGAAGCGTAAACTATAAAATATGCAATCGTAGGGCCAAGTCCCACTTTATCAAATTTGAAATGCCCCTACTAAATTTTCTATACACAAACACGAAATTTCGTTTAAACTTTTAAACGGTGGAAATTAACACGGCGTTCAAAAGTTAACTGTCTTTTGTATATACCATGCACTTAAATCTATGGTTAGGTAAATATGATTTAATTTCATTATGTACGCAACTCTGATCAGATACTTGATTCATAGCCGTACTGTTATTTTATTCCTTCACAAATTTGTCTCACCTTAAATTAACGCGACCCTTATGGTGGGGAAAATATAAGCAGTGAAGTAAGATCTAATTCTACGCAATCAATGAAAGCTTATGGGCGCCTCGCTAATTTCTACGCCTCAAAGTTATAAGTACATCTTGATAGGGTATTAAAACAGTGCCGCAGGACACAACGATAGAGCAATTTAAACTCTCGATACGCGGTCTTTTGCAAGAGTACGGTCTTCATCTCTAGGTTTTGCCCATTCGAATGAATACATTTTGAAAGCATAATTACTGTAAAATATCTTCAAAATATTATACACATTCGTTGTAATTTTATTATCTACATAGATTGTCCTGAAAATATCTATTTCTTATTGATCCAATCTCATAGACGTGTCTTGCCCCTTAGTTAAGCCATGGTCAAGGGACAAACACTATTTTCTTTATCACAAAAAATGTTATTCAAAAAATTACTTTTCATACTATAAGTACTATCAATAAGTACTAACACTGTTACTATCACCATAAACATCGATGTTTAATCGCACAAATATGCGATATCATTTGGTTATTCATGCTTAAACACAATCAGTGATGGGGAAATGAGTTGTCAAGTAGTTTCGAGAGTATTGCGCCACGTATATTCGACTCAGGTAAAGCCTAAAACCTGCGAGACTGTATCAAGTTCGAAAAGCCACACTCACAAGGGACTTGACGCTGATTAATTCCTTTCAGACTTTTCTGCGTAAAAATCCGTGCTTTTTGTTTAAAAATCTCCAGCAGTCTCATTTTCTCGTTCGCTTTCTAGCCAAGGCTGTGTTTATCAGAGTGCTATGTAGTACTTTATTATTATGTTGCAAGAGGTACTTTTTAGATTCACATATCACCAATGGAGTTGGCTGGGTAGTGGTGGGTAATGATGGTAAATCATGGTGTCGGTTAGCCATTTACCACAGTTAGTTTGCAGCTGATGCCTGAAGAGAAAGAGCTGCAATTTGTTATCATGAACCTTTACTTCACCACTGCAAAACCATTAGGACATGCGATTTAGGTACGTTGCCATTTTGAGGGAAAATTGCACTTTTCCGATGGCAGAAATATCTATAGAGCTTGCAACAAGCAGGCACTTTGTATTTTTACAGAATATCTAGGTGCAAAGAACGAATGTAACTAGCTTTCCTCTGCTACCCAAAAACATTTAGGATGAGCACGATCAATACACGGTGCGATAGCCTTCAAAATAATTGTTTTACAAACTGGTTAAAAATGGTAAGCTAGACATGTGTCTAAAAAATTTCATGGCGAGATAGTCTATTCCAAAATTGAAAGCCACACCTGTGACTCTATATGACTTTTGCAGAACCGTTCGCAAAGATTATGTTTGGCTCAACAGGCTTTTTAAAGAGCTTCGTAACAGAAAACAAACCAATCGGGGGTCTTCAGCCAACGCTATCGCTTAAATAGCGGGCTTTGAATAATATTTGCGTTTATTTTAACTGATGGAGAGATGCACACCGAATACTAATTTACCGATCGGTATAGCAAAGAATGTTCTACGGTATAATCTTATTCATGTGAGATTTTCATGTCCCGACGACTTCAATCTTGGAAGTGGGAAAGTTTTGGGGCAGGTGCCTTCCGGGTCACTTGTTAGACTCGGCTCGAAAATGTTAGCTTTTGCAAGGTTTTTTTCATTCTTTTAGCAACGAGATCTATTTCCATTTGGGAAGACAGGTGGTTTGAAGTGTTTTACTAATACTAGTTCTTCGTTGTAATTATATGAGTCACGAACACCAATAATTCAAGTAATAGATTGAGAGTTATTTCCTTTACCTAAATGTACACGAAGTATTCAGTTGTCTTTCTTTATAAGTATTTTCAACGGCTTCTTAAGCACGTTCATCGGTAATTATACCTGAATTGGTGTATAGTAATATATTTCCCCAATCTATTTTAAACACAAACGGGTTTCAGATCTGTAAGCTTTTTATTCGCGCTTTTCTCCTCTGGGCTTAATCCCTGCGAGACGTCGAATAAAACCCAGCGAGTGAAAACGTCCGATAAAGGTTTCCATCTAGTGTGGTTAACCGTTAATTATATAGCCATCGAAGCCAGAAAGGAAGTCAAATCAATCTCGTTGTTCGAATACTGAGGCTATCATTCTTCCATTTACCCTCCAAATTTCCAATAATGCCGGGGTATATTAAATATTTCCCATTCCCGTCATTACGGTACATATCTACATCCGACAATCAAATTGGCTCATCAATATTCAACACAGTTTTTATATTGTCCCCGTGTTGAATCTGTTATGCGCAATTTTGACATCTAGGGAATTGGTCTATTCTGACAAGGCGAGAATTTTCAAATGGTTTTAACAAAAGGTGCTCTATGATTATTCATGGTCCGTTAATTAGTTGCTACATAACTATAAATTGTATCTTTCAGTGCTTTTAATTTCGACCAGATTTAAATAATTACGGCCAATTAATCTCCAAGTCGCTTAAAGAGGATGCTAGAGTGCATATTTATATCAAGATAATTCGATTATTTTTAATTTACCTGAATCCCACTTCTTTCCTCGCATCCCCATGAATCCTGATGGCGCTTTCTTGATATTTTTCGGTCCTCTGTACCTCTTCTGCCTCACGTTTGTGCTGTCAGGATCGTCAAGATGACGCAGCTGCGAGCCTGCTTGATTCCTCAACTCTTCAGCTTCCAGTGACTCCAGGAAAAAATCCAGATTCGTGATGTCTTCCTTCTTCCCCCTCATTCCCATAAATCCAGACGGCGCTTTCTTTCCTCTCATTCCCATAAATCCAGACGGTGCTTTTTTTCCTCTCATTCCCATAAATCCAGACGGTGCTTTTTTTCCTCTCATCCCGAAGAATCCCGAATTTGGTTGCTTTTTACCGCGCATCCCGAAGAAACCGGATGGAGCTCTCTTTTCGAATCCTTCGCCCCAAATATCGTCCGCGTCTACTTTGTAAACGTCTGTGTCGTCCTTATCGGGAGACATGTGTATCAGTTCTAGTTCCTGGTCAAGATTTGGGATCTCAAAGTCTTGCCCGAACCTGTCATCCTGATCTTTTTTCCCCCTCATTCCTTGGAATCCCATGCTTGGGGCCCGCTTGAAGCCATCAATTGCGTCCTTTTTGCCACGCATTCCCTGAAAGCCCATCCCGGGCGCTCGCTTTTCAAAGATGTCCAATTCGTCGATTAAATTTTGATCTTTTTTACCTCTCATTCCTTGAAATCCCATACTAGGAGCCCGTTTTTCAACGTCGTCGAATGAACTGATGTCGTTGTCCTTCTTTCCTCGCATTCCCTGGAAGCCCATTCCAGGCGCTCGTTTCTCATAATATTCTACTGTTTCTTGCAACTGATCGTCATACTGGTCCTTCTTTCCTGTCATCCCCTGGAAGCCCATTCCAGGTTCTTTCTTCTCCATGTCTTCGTAAACTAGTTCGCCGTCTCCGTCCTTCTTGCCCCTCATGCCCATGAAGCCGCTTGGCGCTCTTTTGGGCACCTCCGATTCCATGCTTGCAGCTGCCATGAGGATTATGGCCAGCATGACTGCTTCACCTATCCCCAGCTGCTGACACATTCTAGAAAAAAAAATTGCATGTTGATTAGTATTTCAAAAATTAATTATATGCTGCTTATTAGAATCTTAGCTGACGAGCAGGGTAGTTAAAACTTTGTCATCGTACGTTCATGAAAGACAAATTAATAGTTTTAACCGTGTTGCATAAAATATGTACTGCCAAGACGTAGTTAAAGATTACGGAACTCATAATTCGGGTCATCTACTTGCTCATACTTCATAAACTCCGCAAACACAAACTCTAATTTTCTATCCGAAAAAACAGTCCGTACATGGTCTCACCTCAGGGAGGGTAGCCAGTTCTCCACAAGAAATATTCAAAACGTTTTGCAAGTCACTAGCAGTGTGGAAAACTTTTCGAGAAAGTTTATTTTTGAGTAATTCTCTTTATTAACTTGCAGCACTCAGCATCTGTTCGTCGATCACAGAGTCTAGGCCAGCCAAGCGTAACGGCTCATGATTGGGGATGGCTGCTTGATAACGCCGACGTAAACTCACTTTGTCCAACAAAGGAAATCACGATAGACATACTTAAATACTCCCTCTGATTCTCTGATGTACCAAACTTGTCGCTAACTTCTATCTACAATTTAGTTTCTCCTGACCAGCCCTTCGAAACGCATATCAAATATTAACCATTCGTAAAGTAAATTATGTACAGATTTTACAGTCACAGATACTTCTTAATCACATAGAAACTTGAACTCAAGTAAGTTTCTCTTGACATTTAATCCTCGTCTATTTTACTTTGCGTTCAATTATCTGTATATGTCATGAGTAATTATGCAATTCACATGTATGAAAAGGTATCATGGTAAGATGAGCTCAAGTAGGGGTATTCGTGTGTCTAGCCGATTCACAAAATTATGCGCCCTTTTTGCTGCGTATGAAAAGCTTCTAGATTCTAGAATAATATACTCGAAATGATTTACATATTTTTTGTGTTGAAGTCTTCTTCTGTGCGGCTGTGCATCCATGTAAAAGTAATCGCCATAGAAATTCGTGGGCCATGTGTAAAATCTCGGAACTCGTGTGCAAAACCTGATTTTGTTAAATCGTTTTGCATTTTCAACTGTACTGTCAATTCACCTTCAGATCTTCAGTTGATAACGATTAACGCTAATGGCTATCTATAGGTACAGTGTGTTTGCCTTGTAATTTACCGCATGGCTCGTACAGCAGTTGAAGTACACTGAAGTGTATCGATCATGCCACACCACTTCGAATTGCGCCCGGTGCACATGCTTGACAGATTTCAGGGCTAAAACCGTAGGGGTAGAAAATCTGAAAGTAATTAACAAATGAAGGTTTGATCGGTTAAAAAATCCGATTTCAAAAGTTTTGGATGAGCGTAGCGAACGAAGTGAAGACTTTAATTTGACTGCCCGTCCAAAAAATGTAGAATGTTTTGATTTTTTCGCGTTCGCGTTCTGCAGCCCAAACGGCTCTTTCGATTTTGATGAAATTTTTAAAATACTTTTCAAATCTTGCAAGTTAGACCTTGTATTTTTTTTAGCGAATCCCATTAAATATTTTTTACTGAAATTGCATTCTTGTAAATGTTTGGTATTCCAATCATCTGGGTTCACACTTTGTTTACTTTCAGGAGGTCAACTGGCTTCTCATAATTCAATGACACTTTAAGTTATCTTTTAACAATTAAAATCTAGAACTCGTATCAAGTAAAGCACCTGCTGTTCAGTGGTTCTTGTGTAAATTGGATTTGTATTAGATTTTTCCGTTTCCTTTCAATCCTTTTCTCACTCTACACGCCACAATTCTGGGCCGAATTTGATAAATTTTTCAGAGGACATTTGAAATGCTGGTGCTAAATATTTGTAAAATTGTAGTGTCACATTTTAATAATAAACACATTTATAAACTTGCATAAAAGCAGGATAATTCGTTTAAAATCTGTAGAATGTGTAAGCTAGATATTCAATTGTTTGTATTTCTGACAAATTACGAAGTGTCTAACTCCGTGATTATTTTGCTGAATTAAGGTTACTAAATTAATATTTTGAGCCTAACACAAATATCACAAAATAATTGTGCCGTCCTATTTTCTTTTTTTAAGAATAATTTCTTGTTGGGTAAAAAGGTTATAATAATAATGTTAGTAATGAGGGGACTGTAGGCGACTGGAAAAATAGACACTACTTATATACACAGGCATATCTTTTGTGCAATTTATTTATTTAATGGATGTTTATCTGTTGAAGTTTGAGATACACGGTACGCTCATCCAGCAACGCGTTTATATAAAACGTCAAGGCGAAGCCACATGTTGGATGAAAGGTGTGTATGGTGTGATGACGAGCTGTAGTGTTGAGCCAAGGACTATTTTTCTTCTTGGGTTATCTCCAAGAGCCAACGTAGATCACTTGCAGATGAAAACCCACATTCGTCTACATTTGACAGAGAAATTGATCATATCTTCATTGCTATCGCTTACTAATACAAATATAGAAAAAAGGATCTCTATTTCTTACAAAATCGTTACGCAAATAGATTTAAAAATGACGGAACTCTGTGTTCCAAAAATGTTTGTAAAGAGAATGGTAATAAACTACATTGCCACCATCACTAACTAATAGTAACATTAAAGAACAGCATGTCTTCAACACTGTACTAAATGAAGTAATGTATCTTTTGGATTGAAGAAAGTTTAGGGGAGGGTATAAGGGGTTTGTTAAAACAATTGACTTGAAAACTAGTGCTAAAATCAACAGATACACATGAGTGTAAAGAACATCATACGGAATATAATTCTTGCCCTATGGGGTAATATAATTGAATTTAAAATTGAAATAGGATTTATTTTGTTTCTGTGTGAATAAAGTAATAAACAAAATCTTCAAAGTTTGCATGTTGAGTTGGTACGCTCTGGTAGAAGTGGATAGTGAGAATGGTAACCGAATTTTTCAGATATTCGAGAAAGCTGAGCATCCGTAAAAATGGTTAGTTATTACTATTAGTTATTTTCCTCCAAGCTGTGGTAGAGGACAGGAAAGACGCTACAAGATACTTTTCCCAAATCATTTACAAATATCTAATATCTAGAGCGAGTAGAATATTGCCGACCATAGGCAAAAGATTATTGGTACCAATTTTCTAAACCGGGCCAGTAAGTGGGAATTGTGTGGCTTCGTACCTTAACTAAAGTGGGTTTTTACTGAGATATCACGATCGGAAATCAGGATAACCTGGTTAGCATGGGCATATGCCCGAGGGCGGTGACATGCTCTGAATAAATGTACTGTAGTACATAAATTCTAGGTAGGAGGGTAAAACGGAGAACTACATTTCAATCCAGGCAGTGCGCGGGTACAAAATCTGTTTTGGCTTCTCTGCTCACGATGTGGAAAAGGACCTAATCGTATCTGACAATCTCCAACAGATTATCCGAAATTTTGGACCTTTTTCATCGCTGTCACGACTTCTATGACTGGTCACGGGATGACTACTATAATCATTACGGAAACGTCTTCGTCAATGAAATGGAATGTAATCACTCACTAAATTAACCAAAATCTGCAAATTTCCCGAAATGTACAAATGTTACCAAACTTGAAAGAAATCAATAGCAAGAAGAACACATCTTGACATTATGACATGTGCGGTACAATGAAAGTGAACATTTTATGTTTAACAACAAACATTTCTGTATTCCAAACATTGTATTCGAAATGGCAAAAATATGTTCGCAAATGGCTGCAATGTAGCGCATTGTGGCTGCAAATGTTTGTTATTCCGAGCTTGCAGTAGTAAATGATATTCAAACTGAGTGGCTTAGAACCATTCTAGGTAAATTCTAGGATGGTTCCTGTACCTACCACAGGACGCGGCCATATTACCTATAGTTTTTCTATCCAGTCCGTAGTCAGTCCATATGATCATCAGGAAATATAATTATTAAACGTTGAAAGACATTTTTTATCAGTCACGAAATATCCTCACTCCTCATCGCGCGTGACGTAAAACATTTACAGGACCAGTCTGGCATGAAGATAACTCATGCCTTCACATTATTTTTAAACCATACCATTTCTTTAATTTATTTACCTGTTCTCTAGGCGACAACACATCCAGAACGATGAGGTGACATCTTGAACGTAGATCCATTTATCAAAACTATAACTTTTGAAACAAGTTGCAAGTGTGGCAAATGAGTTTAGTATCTCAAACCAGCAAGTTCTGCAATGCAATGTATTCGTTACAGCACATATTGTGTATACCTTTATAGAATGTGTAGTAGATAGTTCATAATTAGAAGTTTCCATTTGTGTTGCCGCTGCATGTGGGAAACCCAATTATAGTATAGTACATGGGCCAAGCGCGAGATGCTGGCAAATACAACCAACTACTATTATCCTGCTAAATTAAATTATAGCCTATCTGTCATTGAATAACGGTTCTCGATTGTATTTCCGGGGGCGTTAAAATTGAAATATGACCCTAATTAATACCATATCATCGACAGCGTGAACTCAATCTAATGAAGTCAGCGCTAACAAGCCTCCGAGAATTGCACCTGACGATTAGCGAAACAAGAATAATATTATTCTGCAGAGAATGAAAATGTGATTAAACACGGTATGTGTGCGGCGGCTTGCGTGAACTCAGGCGATGCAGGAAATGATCTCCAGTGTCACCTGAAGCACGCATATGCTCACGCACGTGCTCGCGAAAAACACGCGATATTCGACCATGGAAAATCACGACTCAAGCTGATAAATTTTACCATTTGACCTTTAGACAAATGATGAGTTATGCGTTTTTCTCTGCTATATACGTAATGAAAATCTTCAAAGGGAATGAGAATGCACACGAACGATTGCTATTTTTATTGAGTTCTTGTGCACGCACACGCTCAAAAGATTTCTAGTTTATTCGAGTAAATTTAGACGATTGCTTCAAATCCGGTGCCGCTTTTAGTATCCAACATCTTTTGTGGAGAGATCGACAGTGCCATTTAATCAGTTTTGAATACCACTAGGATTTCAAGAGGTTACAGAGATATAGAGTCAAAAGGGACTTAAAACATTAAGCATTGAGAACAATTTTAATTAATTTTCTCCTAGCTGCGCCCACCTAAGAAAGAAAAGCAGTCAACTATAAACAATGCAAGCTATAGCTTAAGTTTGATTTTCCTAAGTGGCCTGACGCTAAGATGGAGGGTTATGGCTCGCTTAGCTACAGTAGTTCAAATATCAAAGGAAGCGGCGCTGCTTTTCCGAACTATGGAAGTTATTTTTTTAAATATGAGGGTCTGAGTTCTCTGGAATAATTTCACGCCATTGTTATGTCTGCCTTTTGTTGGAAGAATGTCAGTAGTAAAGATCTGTGAAAATATATATCTCGACACAGTTTTTAATGAGCCCAATGCATACACTTGTCGTTTGTAGCTGAGGAGTGAGGACGTTGCATTCCTTACGTCCCATTGTCTGCTACTCTATCGCATGATTACTATTCTTGAGCAAAGATCTCTTGGGTATCATACTTGTCAATTGCCATGCTTTTTCTTGCAATTAATATACCTAACTTGAAAATAATAAGACGCATAACATTTGTTGGTAAAATGTTGACGAGTTGTATACTTGTTTCTTAAATAAAGAATGTCACATGTCACTGCTTCGAATTTTAAAACAACTTCGCAAGTATGGGAATTGGAAAGTCGGTGGCACGGAATACTTAACATACTCTTCAGTTGACTGACGAGTTGAAGTCGATATTTGCCACCAGGAAATCCGTTCACGAAGGATAATTGTTAAAAAAAAAAATGCACATAACTTTGTGGAAGCTTATTGATTAGTTTTAAGCCTTCGCAAAAATCAGTCACTTATGTCTTTTGTGACTGCAAAAATATTGTAAATAGAGGCTACATTTGATATTACACCAATCTGGAAAATATAATCGGACCCCTAAGACCACTGTAAAGTATAGGCACAAGTACCAACGTATACCTGAACTACACGACGTATAATTATAACTTGAATTCATAATGCAAGGTAGCTAGAGTCTAGCTGCTGGCTAACTATCAGATCCAACTTCCAGCTCGAGTGCTCGTGTAATCTTGACGAGCGAATTTTGGTCGTTATTACGCAACTGAGTTCACACGAAGAAAGTCTGATGGAATGCAATCAACCCTTGCTCGCCGTGTCTGGAGAAGTGATGGGCTAAATATTCAAGCATCCTAAGGATGTAGGTACTCTTGGTACGTACGTAAGATGACTTTCTACCATTCATGCACTCCGAAAACGCTGTGTAATTATAGTTGTTTTACAACATAATATGATACCATGTATTAGCATGTATCTCCTAAAAGTTTTTTCAACCTGTTTTGGATATGATCAACAACATTATTATTACTTTCGTTCTCATTTTCATATCAAAGAAAATTCTTCACGTACACAAAATTAAATTTCTTGTCGCTTATTATTTTCGTTTCTGTATGCAAACGTACTGGCGAGGTATTTATTCAAATAATTATTTCGATGTTTTTATGTAAGATTAAACAAGAATTTTTTCTTTCAAGCGCAAAGCAAACCGTTCTTTACTTTCCCAAGAATATAGTTTAAGTTGTCAATCCTTTCTTCGTAGTGAACCGAACAAAATGGCGGTTCGAGAAATATTGCATACACATTCAAATATTCCTGACAGGTTTCAGGTCCCTTGTAACGGTTTTTCTCTTAAAAAAAAACGTCAATTATGGCGACATGCTTGAAGCTTGCCTACGCGTAAGTGTGTCCTTTCATGATTTTCAAGTGCGCTAACAATAGTTTGATGGTTGTGGTGTGTAAGGTGTCAGGCAGGGCTTTCACCTTTAATATGACCGCCAACGTGACCTCATGCTAATTCTCTTCATATGCGAGCTCATAATCTTTTCTCACGGAGCATTAATATTCGGAGCTTGACGCGACATTTGTGGCTCACGAATTGGATACAATGAATAAATAATATTCCCAAACGTGCAGAAAACTGTGAACCTTGACTCCAGAGCCACACCAAATATTATCACAAGATACCATGGAAAGTATCAATGGTATCTAACGCTTGTCTAGTAATAAAATCAACTTTTGGTGTTACAAACGTTAGCGCAAAAAAAGCTTTTTAATGGGTCAAAGTTTGTAAAAACCGAGCGAGCGAGTTATGCATCGCCATGCTACTCTGATGGCAACAAATATGCTTTGTCCCTCCTCCTCCCCTACCCCACCACCCGTTGTTGTTAACTCTACAGCCCAAACGGAAAGTCCAATCTATTTGAAATTTTTACGACCCACGTATAACTCTATTACCTACTATCTATTATTAATTTTTTTATACGTAAAATCGAGCCCGTTCAATTTGTACCGAAAGAAGATCTAAATAGAAACAGTGTTCGCAAATGCGCTCGATCATCAGCGCGTGCTCTACGCCGTTTCCTCGTCACAGAGGAAAACATTCGGCTTTGGATTATTGATGTCAACTTTTTGGTTTTTTGCAAAGCAAAGCCACGATGCTCAGGTTGATACTTGCCAGTAAGCACGAGCCGTCTTAACTCGCGGATGGGATCCGTCGCATCGCACAGAGTCTTGCTATTCCTCAATTGTAAAGCGACGAATTCGAACCAGCGTGCTGGAAAGTGTGTACGGGCTTCTTCTTATCTTTCCCCTAGACTGCATTTACTCAACTAAAGCATTACAATGGTTAGAATATACTCACGAGTCACGTATAAAATTCTTTAGACTCATGTACCTCTCTTAATCTTAGCACTTGTAAACAAAAAAAAAGATTTACCAACTCGGTTTGAATGCTAAAAAACTGCTTTTCAAACTTTGCGGAAACTAAAATGTTTGGTGGTTACGTCTTCATGGTTAAATTGCTGAAAACGCTTTGAACCGCTTAGAAGCATTTTTCCCCCAAAGAATTAAATAACATAGATAACGAAACGTTGGGAAAGTTTTAGTGAAATCTCTTACATTCAAAGTTGCAGCCCTAGTTTGTAAATCAGCTTTTTGGAGTGCACCACGCAATTACACGATAGAACGAATAAATGTGAAAACAAAAATTCTTAGCTGTCAATACAAATCAATCAGGATTTGTGCGAGAGCTGTTAAGTTGTGTTCCAGTAAGCCTAATGGTGAACATCTTTTAAGGAACAGCCAATAGAGCCTTCGTGGTGTGGGCAAGAATGATATCGGGACGCTGGGAAAAGTTGGAAAGCTAAATAACAATAGATAAATAAATAAAACATTGTTGGAAAAAAACCGCCTGTTCCTATACGTCATAAACCTTTATGCAAGAAAGCCAGACTGTAGGTTAACTGTATATGAGAAATAGCCTCTACATAGCTATGCGATGCAATACACTTAAATTGTTGTAAGCTTACCACACAAGGAGTAGCAGCTGGTAAACATGAAACCTACTGTTACCTACTGATAAAAAAACTTACTGAATTTTTCAGGTAAAAATACCATCACTGGCGATATTAATTGCGTTTTACCACAATATTTCTCGTATTTTTTTTTGTGATCAATTATTCAAACACTTGTATTTAACAGGCTTTAATTCCCCTGAAAACGAAAAAACCGCAATATATTAGGAACCTTTAATGTACAGCATGTTTCCAACAGTGCACTTTTGCTATATAAGCTTCAAATATGGCATTGGAAACCTTATGGCCACAAGACTGTATCCCCGTCTCTGAACGGACCCGGCACCTCCACCACACATGCGTACAAGGCACATACGATAGTTTACCTCTTTGATAATTATGTTACACCACGAAACCAAAGTTATCATCGGTTTGGCTCTGATTTGAATAATGAAGTGTTCTAGTACTATTTGTCCTAGAAACTCATTTCCATTTTACACTTTGAAGTAAAGTGGTAGAAACATAGCCAATGAATGAAATGCAATGATGAAGAAACGAATCTAATTAGTATACCAAACATAGTCTGTGTGCATTCCAAATTGTATTACCGCTATCCAGTGCATCTTGTGCACTTTACGTATCGGACAAATAGATTCCGAAGGATAGTTATATGATTCAATTAGATCGTGCAGGAGTTTGATACACGTGTGCGGTACGCGACATAATTGAGTTTTACACACCGAAGTACTCTACTAATAACAATCTTCATAATCTGTGTCTGCGAAAAGGATTGTTATTGAACAATCATTCGGGGATTTTGAACTGTACTGAACATGATTTCTCTATTTTTTCTCAGTAGTAGTTTATGCCCGTACAATATTTTAGCATCTCCCTAGTGTCTACCATATTATGCCTTGTATTATGCCTTGTTTAATTCCAGATTGTTTATCACTTAATTTTATTTCATTCATCTTTTTCGCTAAATAATGCAATTGTTGCTTCTTCGAATGATATTATAAGATCAGGAAAATGGGAAGGGTGGGGGAACTGAAATAAAAGATACGAGCAAGTAATTATGTATGTAGAATAGTCATGAGTTTAACATAAGAGAAAAGAAAGCCAGAAAAGAAGAAGACAAGTTTTAGTTTTTGAACAGAGCAATAATATAAATTAAAAGGGGATGTGCTAAATGAAGAGCTAAAAACAATGAAAAAATTTTGAAGAAGAAAATAAGAACACAACAAAGAAGCGCACAGAATACGGGGTAATTTAGATTGATATTTAAATAGTTTTTCCTATAGAGTACCGTGCCACCGTGCCAATTTCTACGTTTTCAAGAGAAAAAAATACACATATGTACAATTTACAAGGTGCTTCAGATGACATGTATTTAATGTGCATGTCTGAACGTATGCTCTTGAGAGCAGTACATAATAAAAGTACACTAAATTTCTACAAATATTTTTCTTAATAGTGAACCAATCACGCGAATTTAATAAAAATAAGCATGTGACACAGCTCAAAACTATTTTCTGCTGCTGGTGTGTTCAACGCAATATAGCACAGTGAATGATCAGCGAACCTCTTTTCGTACATTCCAACGCATTATTCATGCGTATACAAGGCCGCGAGTACCTGCTGAAAGAGGCTCTGTATAGTCGTTATGAAAAAATACTAGAACATCAAGCAGCACATTCATTTTTATTTCAGCACTATCCAGATTTTTAGAGAGTCAATTGAACAGAATAGTAAAGGACCACCGATGCACTGAGTGACCTATGCGAACTATCTACTACAGTAAAATTTTGATGTGAAGCTTTCAAAAACATTTAAAACCGCGAATCACCTTTACCACGGCTTTTGAAACTATTCGGCAAACTACAGCGATTATGTGAAGAATATGAATATCACTTCAAAAAGGCCTGCCTGCTCGAGGACTCGTACCCCGGACTTCCAGTTTACATAACCGTTGCATTACCATCTGAGATAAACAGGGTATAAAACTTAAACTAATACTTTAACTTCACTAGAACTGAACCTAGAACTTCATGTTGTAACTAGGCGTGCAAATGGCTATACATTTGTAATCATTGTCATTGCGGATTCCCAATCCGTCCCTCTTGTAGTGGTTGCAGGGATCTCTCGTGGGAATCGTTCGCATGAGGGTGCAACGCATATACAAGCGGAATGCACTGTGATGCAAATACCAACACATGCTGATCGCTGATTTGCTGCATCGTAAACCTTGCAGACACGCTGAAAATTTCGCATTTCGCTTCGCCATTATACAGTGTGTTCAGTAACCTTTAGCGTACTAGAAAGGTTGGTCGATCCATAAACGCAATACCTATTTCGTTGCGAAAATTTGCAAGTCGAAAAATGAGCTGTTTTGATCAGAATAAAGCCAATTATGTGCAAGTTTGCAATAAAAACAAAATACTACAGAGACCTGCATTAGGAAAGCAGATCTTTTACATACCACAATCTGATATAAAATTGTTCTCCGTGATATTACTACGTTTTAACGACTTGTGTAATTCTTTTCGGGCTTGGTAGTAATGGTTTTATTCAATGCTGTTGCTAACCTGTAACACTGCTGCTAAGAATAACTGGGTACATGCTGGTGCAACGGTGAATTTATAACGGTCGTAATCACGAGCACGCTAACTCGTTCATTTTTTTCGCGAAAAAGCTCAGCCTTCATAATTCAGTACTAGCTAAGGGGGTTAAATTAAGAAAACACGTTTATAAGCAGTTTCATTATAGATTGTGCTAATAATGAGCGCGTATACACCCAAAGCGTTACACCCACCAAAATGTTTCTAAAGTTCGATTTTTGTCGACTTAGCGTAGGAGTTGAACACATTGATTGTGACTGCGTAAGCTTAAATTTGACTAAGACTGTTGGTTTCCATTGAGGTTAATAATTCCCCACTTATAACGTGTGGGTTGATTTGTTTATCTTTTATTCAGCAACCTGTTTATTTGGCCCAATTTTTACAATTATAAAAATAAATACATATATATACATGTCCGTATATATGTTGTCCAATTCTAGTTTAGTTCCGACCACCCCACCCCTAAACCTTTGATGATATTTACAAATTGTTTTGCCACCCAGTTATTTTCGACCAGCACGCAAGGTTCTAAAAGCTAAAACAACCGTAGGCTCATAAAACAGATGGGTGTGCTTCAAACAAATTTTGTGGACAGACTATTATTATATTCATTAACCTACTCTACATTTTTTGTTCGGAAGTGTACAAAAACAATATACAAGATATAAAACACAACAAAGCAATTGAATGATCTACTTTGATGCCTGCAGTTGCATGCAAATCACATACCACCCCTCTCCCCTGTATTTCATCATCGGGCCGTTCAAAAAACTGTTGGTCATTTCACAACAACAACCCGTAGATTGTCCGGTGATTGGTGAGCTGAGTTGAGGTTAGCTCGGGCTCGCGTGTTTTTATTTCTTGCGGACGTCACCGGTTTTCGAGAATCGGTGGTCGGTTTTGAGCGTGATTGCTTACAACGCACCCTGCGCGATGACGAGACACGCGACAGCAAGACGTTGTGCGAAATGTTTTGCGGTGAGGCAAACACTGTTTGTGGCAGCTCACATCACTCCAATAATGAGCACACGTGTGCAGACAATTTAGTCTTTAGACAGCGATGTTCGTGACTGATATACTGAGCGGCGTTGTTGGCTGTTACACGGCTGTACTAGGAAACGCGGTGATGTACACTTTGATGAGCGAGTGCCTAAGTGAATTTGTAGTTTCGACTCACTTTTTTTTAAAAGTATTTTCTGATAATTCGTATATTCGCCATGGGAATTGTATGACAGATTGAATGTACTGTAAATAAGTGCTTCCACACTTCAAATTTCAGCTTCCTCAATCTTCTTCACGCGTAGATATCCTTCGAAGTGACATTTTTCTAAGCTTGCCACTTCCATGGCCCTCTGTATGGCACTGATTCCTTTTGCTCTTATGCTATGGACAACGGAGGGTAATGAAAGTGGTAAGCTTATATCGCCATGTACAAACTATGGTACGGGAGGCCTTGACGTGCTGTCGCAAGCAAACAATTTCCATTCTAAAACATCCCCTTTTAAATCTGCAGGGACTTTCTAAACTGTAAATATTTTTCTTAAATTACTGATAGACCGAATTAAAAACTATACGGTGGCCGTGCTAGTCTAGAATAGTTTTCAGAGATGGTAAAAAAAGTCAAGCGGTTTCCATTTGAATCTATTTGGAATTTAATTTTTTTTTCTTCCGAACCGATCCACCCCAAAAAGTGGTGCATTTCTATTCAGGAACAGTTTGAAGGGATAGTAAAATATTCACGTCAATCGCACCTTTCGTTTGGGATGTAGATAGGAAACAATTCAGACAAAATAACAAAAAGTTCCTTAGGTTATTGTGTAGACGCTTCTCTCGGTCGCTCGAAAATGAGGTTATAGCGACTGGAATGTGAGAGCTGAGACATTCGGTGTGAAGCTCTCACAGCCCTGCCGATAAAAATGATCAAGATTTCAGTAAGCATCGGGCCAGGAATCGCAAAAAAGAAACAGCTCGATCACCCGTTTTATCTAGTTTGGGTAGGGCAAAAAAACTGAAGTGCCAATAAAGTTTAATTGAGACGCTTCGCTCGCTCTAATAACAACATCGTCATCCCTTGTATCCTTTCGTACAATGAACACATTGGTCTGTTTTAAACCACTTATCTTTCCTGCAAATGTTTTCAGATAGTGGCAGACGATCTCTAATTGTTTTGCCTTTTTTCATAACCAAGGTATTTTAAGTAGCAAGTTAATTTATGCACAATCAATTAAAACTGATTGAGTTTTATGAGTTCCCTGAGGAACAACAAAGTTTTTAAGCGCGGATACTTTTGTTATGTTGTGGATTGCGGATTTAAATAATTTGCTCAAGGCAATGCGAATTTTAGGTTTGAAGGCGGAACTAAGCCAATGAAACTTAAATGCAAATAAGAACAAACGAGATTATTTCGTTTCGTTTCGATTTTATTCGATTGTTTGTTGACAATTTCTTTTGATACTATTATTTTACGTGTAAAAGTATATAGATCCATTTTCCAGAAACATGTTTAAACTGGGAATGGTTATAATAAATATTCTATCTTTTTTGCGAAGTTAATCACCATGCAAATTTCAATTTACACAAAAAGGAGCAAGCACGCGAGATGAGATAATCATCTACATAATTTGTATTTTGTTCAAATTGATAGACCTACCACCTATCCTGTATGTAATGCTGCTTTTTTAAAACCATTTAAGTACTTATAATCTGACGAGTGGAATATATATACCTTCAGAGAGATGTGTGTATGGTATGCAGATTTTTTGAAATATTTCCTGCACAAAAATGTGCAAGTCATTTCTCCATCCCTTTGCCAATATTACCATTTATGCAAAATAGATGTCGACTGTAAATATAATGTCAATATCAGATGTGTGGCAAACAGCTGTATATCACTGCCTGTGCAAACGTGCATTTCAAGATAGGTGAAATTTATATGGCCAAGGGATTATACAATGAACGCACAAAAAAGGAGACATGGTTTTAGGTGATTACCTTTTAAAAACGGACATGTTCTACATCGTCCATGTAGATTTTAATGTTTGCAGCGTGGGATACGATTTTAATTTTCGAAGCAGGCCTTCAAAAATAACTCATCAACCACGGCAACGTGGCCCCAGGATTCCGGAACGCCGGGATCAATGTTCGAAGCCGTGTTCAAGGTCAAAAAGTACCTCAGATCTAAGAAAACCTCAAAGAAAGCCTACCACCGTTAAACCCTCCGTTTATCATCTCGCCACACTATTCGAGTTTCGTCAGCCTGGTTAAAAATTTTCTTCGTCGACATCTTTTCGTATCTATTCTATAAACTCCCCTTCTTAAAAAATAATTAGTCTTGAAAACTAATCAACTCACTTTTATGAGCCGCACGTGTCAAGATAAGATGGTGAAATATCTACCCTCGTTTTAACGATGCGGTATCTTAGTTACCCACGCGGCAGTCAAAAACACCTTGTCAAAACACGAAAATTATTTTCGGAACAAGAAACTTTTCGTTGTTATTTTTTGAAATTACTTATCGTCTCCTCATCGCTTTCATAGGGTAACTCGATCAATTCCGCTTATGAGTTGTCATATTAATCTTATGCACAAGTACCTACACTATCGTACTTCGATTAATTTAATTTACGTACGCAAGTGCTCACGAGGAGTAAATTACTCTCCACTGTGTGACGTGGGCTGCTTTTAATCATTACAGATATTCGTGCCATCAAATTTACATCACATAACTCATCCCTGTTGATTTGTTTACTATGTGATGTCAGGTATTTTGTTCCCGTGGACATAATTTTCACTAAAAAATCAGCTTACGAAGATTACCAACTGCCCTAGATGAAACATGGAAACTAATTAATTCAACCATGAGAAGCCCCGCTGATTGCCGACAACGTTCAAATGTAATAAGTGGCAATAATTAAAGGGTAAATTCTCCGGTCTTGTTGGGAAAACGCATAACCCACAGAGGGTTGCTCCATTTGTGTTGAGGAGGTGTCAGATTAGCGTACAATTATAATGAAGAGGATTACCTTCTTGATGAAACTGTCTGATTAGCTCGGAAGCGAATTAATTTGCCATCTTCATATTAGCAAAGATTAAAGCACGATTTCCTTTTTTAACAGTTTGATATTTGATATTAGATTTGTACAGGGTGACATTTGCACGCTTAGATCTTCTTTATTTTCAAAATGAGAAAATGGGTGATCTCAATTGAAAACACTTTCTTTGAAAACGAATGCATCAAAAGGAATGACGGAACTCATCACATTTTTTCATAGCGTTTATGAACTTTCCCCTTTACAAACACAATCTCAGAGCCATTGAGGAATGTTACTTTTCTTAGATATCAATTTTAATTTTAGAAGGCTACCGTACAAAATTTAAAGACTCGAAATTTCGACAGCTATAAATGGGCTATACATATTCGATACTGATGTCAATTTTCATTTCTCCAAAGGAGCTCAGATTAAAATATCGTCGAACACACAAACACCCGTTCCGTTTTCTAAAACAAAGCTTCATTACATTAGTAGATGTGACTCAAACATCAATGCATACAAAAGTTTTCAGTTTTTCACCGTGCTGGAATAATGCTATGCCCAGGTTTGAATTGGATTTACGCAAGCGATAAGACGATACCACGGCGTTCTGCTCGGAAAATTGAGATCTCTTGGGAAAACCTTTGACGAATATCCATCTGGCCCACGCCGAAGCCGATGTAGCTATTTGAATCCATGCCACGCAAGTCGGCATTCGCTTTTTTCAATCGTCTAGGAGACAAGAGAATAGTCAATTCGCTATTATCTTACCAGCAGTCCTGAAAATAGTTGCATCAATATATTATACTCAATTAAATTTTTATGAAATCAATCAGATAAAAAAATACGAAATAATACTAAATTTTAAGAGAAATCTACCGTTGAAAACATTTTTCATCCATTATAGTTTACAAAGTGGACTTCAAGGTTAGGGTAAGAGGGTCTTTAGATGAAACTGAAGACGAAAGTGACATGAAGAAACAGCGTGTACCACTAAATTTCTTTTTTCTTTTTACAGCTTCATACCTGCAACTAATTTTCTCTAGAAAGAACGCAACGATTTACTGCCGAATCTTGGCTTTAGCCTTTATCTGAAGTGTCACCACGGGGAGGGATTCAAATTGATTTCATGGATAACAGGACAAATGTTTGGCGCTCGCAGCAGCAAAATTGCTGACAGTCTAGCTCGAATACTTTTGTGATTCCTCTCCCGTAGAATTCATAACTATTTTTGAAGAAGTGAGTAATAGCTAAGGTTGCAATGTAGACAATCTTTATCGAATATGACCCCTTTGTTACTTTATACTTTCTATCAGCGTGTCTTGATGATACTTAAAAAAAAAACATATTGAAAATACAGTTTGATTCATCAATATGTCAAGAGGTAGGGGCGTTCTGTATTGTGTGAGATGCTCCTTTATCCTTAAACCCACTGGGAGGAGGCAGTCCAAGGACAAAAATTGACCGATGGACCTGTGGGTCATTTCCCAGGAGTCACCGACGACGAGATAAAAAGAGTAGAGTAGTAAATCAAATGAGGAGCCCAGCTCGTGCCACAAAACTTCTAAGCCATGTCACGACATCTCTAGATTTTCAATAATGACACAGGTGCAACACCAAGTGGAAAATGATTCTCGTTTTGCGCTTGGTCCTTCTTGAATAATGTCGTGAGTGACACTCATCTGAATGCTTTACATCTTTCTTGTCTTATTTGTGTGGAAATATTGAAAGATGGCTTTTTCTACCGTAAATTAATAAAAAGGTGAAGTAATTTTGGGCGTCCGTAAACGCAACATGAAAAAGGCTAGACGCCGGTTTTCCGAAGTGGCAACGAGAAAACCCGTGTTTCCGCAGCGTTCGGAGTAGATCCAAACACGCATGTCATCTCGCCTTCAGCTCGTGTTTCCGCAGCGTTCGGAGTAGATCCAAACACGCATGTCATCTCGCCTTCAGCTC
>QKMV01000037.1:23823-34752 GCA_003287335.1 Lednia tumana
TGTCATCTCGCCTTCAGCTCGTGTTTCCGCAGCGTTCGGAGTAGATCCAAACACGCATGTCATCTCGCCTTCAGCTCGTGTTTCCGCAGCGTTCGGAGTAGATCCAAACACGCATGTCATCTCGCCTTCAGCTCCAGTTAATTGCGTTTGAAAGAAAACATTATTACAGTGGTCAGGCATAATGTGCATTATTTGTGTGTTTTTTTGTCATTGCGGGCAAATTGTCTCAGTGACAAAGGGGTATCTATAATTAAAAAAACACAGAAAAACTCGTTGTTCGTGTCTAGAAATGGGGCTGCCTCTTCCATGATCATTGTTTTTACTCACAATCAAAGAGTTTTTTCCTCCCGCTCTTTTGAAATTAAACATTCTAATTAGCAGCTGGTATTCGACTAATTAGTCTCGGTGGTGTTCATGTTCATAAAATGATCCCGTACACGTACAATCGCATCTACATGGCACTTAAACGAGCACGGAAACCGCATTGTTAGCGTATGTTTTTTAATTGGGATGTTCCAGGTTCGATCCCATGGTGATCGGCTATCCCAGTTGTGGTTTTCTGTGACTCCCCACGATTGGTCCAGCCAAATGATAGGAAAGTTTCTGTACTAAAACGACACGGCAGTTATCAAATCTCTTTTCCATTCCCGACCCCTCTAGTGAAGCTGCACATCAGCTTCCTCTCTTCCTACTCCCCGCGCCTTACAAAACTCGCACGAATGTATTTGTACTTTGTATGTATCTTGTCTCAATTCCTTCAGTAACTTTTAGTTCTAACAGAATCACTCGTTAGAATCTAAGGAAGAAATTGAATTGAGTCAGTTCTTTTGAACGTGATCTACATTTTGATTTCATTTGGTGATCGCATGGTATCACATATTGCTGCAAGCACACTTTTCACTGTGCTTACAAAAATATAATGTATCGCTCGCCACGCGCAAGCAGGTGGGAATGGCATATTTCGGTAATTGTTTGCATATTTATGAAGTCAATTCTCGGTTTTAATTGAAAAATTTTAATACAAGTAAAATAATCGCTTGCGGTGAAAAATTGAAAATAAAAGAGAAAACGTTCAGACGGTTTCTGTGCGTATAACATGAACAACGTTATGAGCAAGAGTATAAGCGAATTTTTGTGAAGTTTTTTCTCTTTTCTGCTAAAAATGACATTTAAAGTCCTGATTTTTGAGAAGCCATCACTCAGAGATAATTTCGGACACATTTTCAATTTTATCCTGTGATTTTAAAGAGGACAGCCTCAAACAATACTAGCTACCAGTATTTGCTGTCCACTACCAACGCATGCAAATTGGATATCAACAGCAGCGGCCCCATTTTTTGCGTACCCACGTAATGAATCTGTCAAACTGGATAAAGTAAAATTCGGCACATGATGAAATGTACTGGTTTCTGTTCTCGGTAATATTTTTTGGTGTAGGATTCAATTTTACATTCTCGCTTTACCCAACTGCTCACGTACAGCATGTTGACTTGAAATGTTTACAAGTTACCCAAATTGGTGGGATTTTTAACCTGTCTGATTCATTGGTTGGTCCGATTTTATTGAGATTTAACGCTCCTATTGGTACTCCCCATACTTAAAAATGTCAATTTTCAAAATTAGAAAAGTACATCTTGTAGAAGTGTCCCAGTTTCCAAATGTTTCCAATTTACCCGCCAGCAGGTTCTTTGATAAAACAGTTTTCATCATAAAGTCTATTTGATTGTACTTAATTGAGCTTTTCTACAAAATATCTGCTGGTTATCTCCTTTCAAGTTTTCTCAGCATAAATGGCTTGAGTCAATTTCGTAATTATTTCATTTTCCACTTGTTACCTCATACATATTTTATGAATGCATTTCCTAAGGAAATATCTAAAACTGTTCCTGTGGGTGTAAAGATTCTGCCTAGGTTAACCTCGCTTCAGCGGACGTCTTATCGTAGCTGTGCATTAATATAACATTGCGCCTTGCATTGTTAGTGTATAACCTATTGAGCAAGGCGACAAGACCACTTCCGCCGTGAAAGTCGCTTCCGCTTTTAGATGCGTCGTGGCAGCTATATTATTTCCGACCTTAAGACGTCCCTTATAACCATTAACCTAAAGTAACCAGAAAAGCACCCACTCTGTTTGACTCTGCATAATTTGTGTGCTTAACTAGCTAAACTACGGTCTCCTGTTTCCTTTATTCTTATAAAATTTTTGAATTGTAGATACCAGAGGAGTCTACTAATTCACCAAAGAAAATTAAGGGAATGCCAAGGAGCTTTGCCAGGTTATATCACTTTCTTTTTTTAACTATGACCTGGCGCCTATAATGTTAATGACGGCTTCTTACACAAACTATTGCTTCTCTAATGTGCAGAAGAAACACGGCACCTCCACCCATAAAGCTTATAGTTTTAATTTATTACATTAATAACATGAAGACAGGTATAGATTTAACGACGTACTCTAAAGGGCGCAAACGCAATTAACTGGACTCTAACTTTGTTACCTCCCACCCAAGGAAGGGAGCTACACATTTATTTATGAAGTATAGAGGCGCGTTTCAGTTTATTGTTAGAAGAACCTTCGCAAGTGTGTTTTCAATTATGTTTAAACCAAGAGTAATGGCATAATCTTCGTAAATCGTAATTACATATATATATATATACCTACATAGTGGTTGTGTTGGGATTGGAATGAGTACAAAAAAAGCGTACATTTTAGAACTCGACGGTAATAGCTCGAGAACCGCGCTGAAGGCAAGCAGACGAGATGTGAACCGAATGCAAACTAATGAACCTATATTTGGGGAATGGGTTGAAAAATATAGCATTGTTATTTTTGCCAGCTTTTTTCCTCGATACAATTGGTTTTAGATTTTCTGCAGATAAGTGTGATTGAAACTTGCCATTTTGTGAATGAACGCCGGGCGTTTGATATCACGCTCGATCGCGTGCTTACGTGAATAAAATGCGCTCCCTTACACCAAGCGAAGCAACCGGTAGAATGTGGCCAAACCCCCCCGTTACACGTTTCGAATAAACACGCCCGACAGAGACCAATTTCCCTCTAAATTTTGCATAGTTCTTGAGAACAAAGCACTGGCAGTTTGAAAATATGTTCATTTTTAAAGCGAAATAGCACTACGATTCCTAAAAGCTTTCTTTCGACCATGTCTAAACAAGATCTCTTTGCTCTTTGCCATTCTGTTGAGTGAGTACATGGAAATGACGACTTCGTAAATTTCCCCTCAACTCAAAGACCGGCCTTGCGATTTTTGCTATGTTATTGAATTTTCACTGCTTCGCAACTCTAAAACATTACGTTTTCATTAGGGATATTAGGATACTTACGCAATAATCACATGTCTGACGAAGCTTTTACGTCCTTTAATGGCAGCATCCCTTAATAGCAACAGTAAAAGTCTTTGTACAAAATTAAGTTTCTAGCCTGTGGTTTCATAATAACTGCCTGCTATTTCTCTGTGAATGGCGGTGTGTCCGTTATTGAATGAAAAGTGCAAACACTTGGACAAGAAGATTGTTGGAGTGCTCCCGTGTTATAGTAACAGCCGCTAACAACTACAACAATAAAAGTAACGTCGCATGAAGAAAGGGCGCTTAATAAAGACGCTGTGCTCACACGAAATGTAATGGAACATTGTCTTCATTCTCACCCGCATAAAAGTGTTAAAAATGATCGCTTATCCGAAATCTTTTGAATATTTGATTTTCGCTAAAGAAAAATGTTTGTTCAGGCCCTCAGTTGCTCTGTTGCGTCATGAATCATGCATTCGCTGAGTGTGCTAACATTGATTTTTACTCGAAATTTTCCTGTGTTATGCAATTCACTGATTTAAAGCTTCAACTGAGTGATTTGGCTGTGCAAATTGTCGATAACGATTGCACTTGACGGGAAATAGTTCGTCAAAAACACATTATTCAGATACGTTGGATCTTGTTAACGTTTATTAAATTTGAAAATTTTCTTACAGCCTAACCTCGAAGTATGGACAAAAAGTGAGAAAGTATTTAAAGATTTTTGTGCAACCAGCCTGCACCCTTTCTCACAAGTTTATTCTGTTGTAAACACCTATACTATTTCATTTTTAATTTATTCTCTTTGAAACCTATGTATTAGATACATTGGTTGTAGTTCAAACGGCTACCATACGAATATGAGGGTTTGGCGCTGTATGGTTGAACAATTTTCTCAGTATGATTGGGCACATTGAACTCAAAGAGACTTATGATGGAAAGATGGCATGACTATCTTCAAAATGAGACACAGATGATTCACCATTCCTAGAATATGAACATGCTCTTCTTGTAATACTAAGACCTTGTTTCAAATGCCAATCTTCGTATCACGTCTTGTTGTGAGATGAGTCCGTTGTTGGGCTGGGGACCTGTTGAGATTGCTGTGCCGGCACTGTGGTAGTCTCAGGCCTAATATCCTGCCACGAGGCAAAGTTGGGTAATACAGCTGAATTATTGAGATGTAATCGTACCCCGCACGATTGTTCAAACATGAGTGTTCGCCGTATACATAACCCACGAAGTTATTACACATAGTGCAATTGGGGTACAAACGGCGAAACAAACAGATAGCCATGCCATTATTTTACGCAAATAGATCAAAGCGGCTATATTTCAAAGTTGTGAAGGGTAGAGCGTGTTATATGTATCGACAAAATGCATGTTAACTTTTTATTACTTTAAAAAACAATTGCTTGTGTTTCCAGCGGGGTGTGCAAATAAGTTGGAGTGTTGTTTTAACAAATCAAACTCGGAATGAATACGTAGTATTTTTATGTGGTATATAGGTATACTTTGATCACATAAACGTCGTTGTGGTCTGCTATTTTACACGATTGTTAAATACCGAATCTGACACAAAACTACAAACAAAATTTTCTTCGTGGCATATTTTTGTCAGCTTAGGTGGTGGTCGTGAAAACATTAAAGGGCCGAACATTTCCTGATTTATTTCACCATCCAAGTATATTATTTTATCCCACTATACATTCTTGTTTACAATTTCCCACCATTGTTGGACATACGTGATTTGTATAGATCCATTTATCTGATTTATTCGGGCGTTTCTCTGTCTGAATTATTGCACCTGGTCACAGGCAGTTCGGACACTATGCCGATGAAACAACACATGTCCTTAGGTGCTTAATTCAACACAAACAAGTGTTTGAACACCTCATTATCAGCGTTAAATGACTAATTTATATACAGCGACAAATCTTCGTCTGCTTTTTTTGCCTCGGCGCTGCCAAAGTGTAACTTCCTATCTGCAGTAAAAACGCCAGCATCTGATAATCAGTTCTTGGACGTGCAATACTGAGAATTATTTGTACAAATTTGCTTACCTTACATCGTGAAATTGGATATGTTTGTCAGAGCGCCCGATTATCGGAGTGGAGTCGAAAATAACATGACAAGATATGACTAAAACAAGAGAAATTATACTCACTTTATTAGACCTATTGCTCTATTACCATCTATAACCCTACTATTATTTTCTTATATATCCCCGTGACACAAAAAAGATATCTGAACATCTGAAACACATTTACGCATTTACGCATTTACGCATTTACGCATTTATGTCCACAACCCATCAACCACGGACCAAAGACTCAGGTACTCCCGTTTTCTCATTTCATCCCAGTCAACAGAGACTCTTGAAATGCATGCTGTGTATTTTCCTCGGCAGGCTGTTCCAAGGTCACAACGGCTCAGAAGGCTCCGTCAAAGGATGCTGGCCAACCCTTTGGGTTTTTTTTTGGTAGCCTTCTAGGGCTAGAGTCCCGCCTTTTATCGAGTAGTCTGGTCTATTTATGTAGTATTGGAAAATGTAATTTAACTAGCCAAAATTGCACCTAGCATGTAGAACAAACAGGGTAAAGGAAGCTTATAAATTCGCTTGAACTTTCCCAACTTCGTAAACTATGCTGTCCACTTATTCAGGGCTACTTTTTTAAAGGGGTCTGTTGAGGCTTTCTGCATAAGCTTTTTACCCCTGAAAGAGGAAACACCACAGCACGCGAATCTTCGGGAAAGTTACAGTTAGCGCATTTTGTAGAATTCATACCCAGTTCAATTATGAATCAGTTTTTTTTAAACTATTGATAAGATTAATAAATAGGCATGAATCTAAAAAATGATATAAGTTATACTCCTGGAGTCATAAATTGACCGGTAAAAGAGGTAGCAGATCACGCTTGATCCATTGAAACTCATTGAGGCTGAGTGGACAGTTTTCCGTTTCTAGAAGTGAGGCCCACTTAATTCACAATATTAATCTTCTATGAAAGATACAAAAGACAAACAAATTTCGAGCACACATTTCGAACTTTGAACGCTTTCGGGTTTCTAGCTCTCCTTTTTATCAATGTTTCTATCGTGAAGATTGAGACGATTGTGTGCGAATACTTAGTTTTCACCAAATTTGTTTTCTGTTACAGAAAATTTTGTAACTAAATTTTCTTTCGTTAAACGCAAATACAGTACATCCATCCGAACACATCTTGTGAAAATTGGCATGATGTTGCGCAGAGCTTAACAAGATTTAAGCAACACTGTGCTTCGGTTGCCTCATATGGTGCACGTAGCGGCCCGCATTACGTGCGTGTAACGTTCCCATTTATTTTTCTTAAATAACGCGTAAAGAAACTCTCAGCCAAAGTTACGATTTTACTCTATCCACCCGCCTTGCGTATTTTTCTCTTTCGATTAATAGTTGAATCAAATTCTTCTACGTACATTCTACGCTTACATAGATTTCAATGAAATCTAACTTAAATCCGTTATTTTCCTAAGACGGATTAAAGTCGTTATTTGAAAGAGAGGATAATCGTCCTCCTTAAATCAGTCGATCCAGCACATCGCCTATACGTGCGGTTTTTAAATAATACCCCAGTGAATTCAAATAAGAGTCCACCGTCGATCTCATTCATTTTATTCACTAACCGTTATTCACATCTCTTTGATATTTTCGGATGTGATTTTAAGCTTCTTTCTGCATTTCATAAAAATCAAATCATAAATGTAGAACACATTTTTATTCACGAACTAACCGTCTGGCGATTTGAAAAATGCTTGAACGTGAAGCACTAATTGTTTTTGTTTCGGAAGACCGGCGGAGGAACTGTCAATCAGGATTCCTTGTAACTGTTCCATTCGTGAGAATTTCTTGTTGAAACTTAAATCATTTATATATATATATATACACACATTAGGAGTTTTCATACCGTGTCGTCTGGTTCTTCAAACAATAGCCTTGCCCAATATGTCACCTGCTCAAATATTGCCCTAATCGGTTGGAAACTTGACAAAGGAATTAATATCTCTGATTGGGACCAACGCTAGCTTGTACCGCCCTATCTTTTTTCTATGTTGTCATTGGACTTTTCCTAATTCTGAGTTAGATAAAAACTGGTGATCTCACTGATTCTCAAAATCAGCTAACATCAGCTTTCTGTCAGTGACAAGCTCTTTTCCTTTAAGCAAACTTTTTTTGTAACATTTGCTTTCAGGCCGAAGTAGTTTCCTAAGTGGGCATGATTCAACTGATTACTTGGTTTGTTAATCGAAGCATTCAACTGAAAGGTGACCAAAATATAGCCAGATATTTTTTTGAAGTTTTCCATATCCCAATACGGCTGAGTTATGGCAGTCTGGGAAAGTTCCAAATGGGAAATAGCGCTTAATACCTTTTGATGTTAGCGTCGTTGCATGAATCGCACTTACTGTCTAATTATTACTTGAAGCAAAGTGGGAAGTGAAGTCTTCTTTTTTAAAAGTTTACTTTCTTAAGCTACATATTGAAAAATTAGCAAACTTTTCATGCCGTGCTAAGCTGAAAATAGGTGTCCCGACTCTCGACGCCAAGTACGTCCTTTTACAACTTAATCCTTTCTGCAGCTCTCAAATTTCCGATGCGCATTGTTCTACAGATGTGATCACAGTTAAGTTCTTTGGGAATATGTTTTACTTTGAACGGATTCCAGTCTCAAGTTTGTACAATTTGTTTTAGCGCTGTTACATTGTATTTTGGATTAAAGTCGGAGAATTTTTGACTGATTTATTGTACGTCAAGAGACGAAGACCCTGAAAATATGCTTACTATTGTTTGAGCAATATCGTTTCGTATACAACTTATTTCCTCGGTAGCAAATCTACCACAAAACCACGCTCTTGAGTCACGTATTTGGTAGCAGCAGTATTGCATGTGAAGGAATCATGTTCAAATGAATGAATCTGCAAATCGGGATGAATGAATCTGAAAGTCGATTGCCCTTTACATGCCATTCATTTTCTCGTTGCCGTCATATCAATGGCGATTCTTATTCAATCACACTTTCGATCTGTATACCTAGTGTAAACCTGATCAAGCCATCTGAGTAATGCCTAGCACGCTCAAGTTGATGATAAAAGTTTAGGGCGACAGATTTCATCATACCATATATGCTCATCCATTTTTCCTAAGTTTCACAATGACTGTGTTTCACATCATGAATCGTGAGCAAATTAATTGGTTGATAATTCGGGAAGAGATATTATAGTTCAGCCACATATATGAAAAGCGTAGTTTTGGGGTTACGCATACATTTACACAGAAATTAAAACAATAAATATTCACGTTCCAGGCCTTGGGGTAAAAAGTTTTAGGAAATTTGGTGATGGTACCAGTGATACATCATTCAGCAGACGCGTGATCAAGAATAATTTATTCAAAGTAATTCCTGATCAAAAAACAATGCTTTTAGCTCCCTTCATGTTCATAACTAGAATATTTTCAGACTATAAAGTGCAGCAGGTTGTTGCAAAATTATTGCAAATGTTCCTGATATGGAACATTATTGTAGTTACCCGCCGTAAAAACAATTGTTTGCGATTTTTAGTGTAAAAAGATTAAACAATGAAGCTCACTGATTTTATGTTAAAATTATTTAAAATTGGTGCTTTTTTAATTTACAATTAATCACCAATAATTCATGGCAGCAACCGTAAAGCATAAAACAACACCATACCAAATTAAAAAAAACAACTCGGTACTGACACCAATGTAAAATTATACAACGATGTTTAAATTCTCGTTGCCGGAGCCAAAGTAAAGTGGCTACTTTCAGAATTTCTAACAGTTTCTTCGCTAGTCTTCAACAACATTTTCCACAAAAACTCACTTAACATCCTATGCACACCTCTAAAACTCTCGTCTACCTATCTTCTATTACAAAGGTATTTTCTATCCACTTACCTTTGCTCGGTGGCTGGATGGTCGTAGGTACTACGTTGGCCAAGTGGAGCCTGACTATAGATAGAGAGCCAGGTGAAGACTGATTGTTGCAACTTCCCGCCGTCTGGTTTCTATATCCCGGAATGCACCCTCTAGAGCGCGCGTCACTCATACCTTAGCCAATCACAGGCCGGCGTCCTTCCCACCCCATTGAACACCGCTAGCCCGCTAGCGTCCTCAGTCGCCGTGGAACAATAATTAGCTCGTTAATAGCTTGCCACACATTTCGAAAGCTTATGCAAGTATAAAAACTTTATCGACAAGTGGCTTTATTATCAATGTATGTATTGGAAGCCAGGTGCTATCACAATTAAGTGGTAACTGGAAATAATTTTTTACATTCGTATTATGCATCTGTTGAATGTTGTTAAGTTAAGTTAAACACCAATGCGAATTTATCGATCCGTGTTCATTCGTTCCCGAGTTTTTTTTTGTCAAGATTAGTGAGAAAATACCAGAAAGTAATGGTCATGTCTGTGATCAAAAAACTGATTCACAAGCCGGATATGAATGCCATGAAAATTCGCTAAAACTTTAGAACTTCGAAAACTTCGAGTTTTAAAAAATTAATGTAGAATTCACACCTTGTTTGAGATTTTTTTTTAAGCTGTATGCTAGGATTAGATATTAGAAAAAGATGTAAGACTAAAAAAATATAACATGTCTGTTATCGGCCGCCAATATCCTTTCAGAATCCTGGCACTTTTTGGAAAGCTCCGATGTATTGAATGTAGCCCCAGAACTGTTAGGTGTTAGTATGGTTGCTTATTTCGCAATTTATTCTACTAGCAATAACAATGTTATGTTTCAATAACATGACACATGCCATGACAATAAATTACACTATGTGAACAATATATCAACTCATGGCACATAATATGATTCAACTCTCTTTCGCTCTTTTGGTGCAACCTATTTACATCTAAACACAAAGAACTGTCGTAGATTTGAGGAAATACAACAGATAGTTGATGTATTTCATAACATGAATTGAAGTTCAGAAACTCTTTAACGCCTTTTGTCGTGCTTGGATTGTTTAAGCTTAAACATTGACGAGTTTCGTTGGCTGCTTCTAGTTAAGCTTAGTGTCGAAGACGAACTGTAGTCGAAGCAGCCGGGAATGGGTGATGGTGCTTTCTGCTCTTCGGATGCCTTCGCGAATGCATCAGCGTCGGGTTTCCGGTACAAGGCTTTTGCGTGCAGCAGAATATTTTATATGTCCTGTTGTCATCGTCGTCGTCGACATCGTCGACATCGTCTTCATCGTTCCGCATTTCATTTTGATAGCTTCTTGTTATTATTGAATAATAGAGAAGAACACAGCGATAAATATTCAAAAATGGAACTTCCAAATATGGGACGACATTGAGTGTGAGGAAGATTAAAAATGTTAAAAAAAAGATAATCACGCGTTTCTCTCTATAGATCAAACGAAACTGACATCAGAATGAATGAAATGAAACGACGAAAAGAAAAGATTTCCCGATATTGGATTGGTATTTTCGTGATATTGCGAATTTAAGTTCACCTGAACACGGAGAGTTTTCCAAATCCAATCTCTTATTTACAAGCAACTTATAAGCAACCTTTCATTGGATGGTATGGTATACCGTGCCAATATTTCATGG
>QKMV01000038.1:5326-39872 GCA_003287335.1 Lednia tumana
AGCCAGAGCCAGAGCCAGAGCCAGAGCCAGAGCCAGAGCCAGAGCCAGAGCCAGAGCCAGAGCCAGAGCCAGAGCCAGAGCCAAAGTTAGAGTCAGCGATGGCACGTTAAATATTTTGACATTTAGAAATTTGGAATTATAGAAGAGGTCTTATGCAGGACACGAATTTCACATCTCGCAACTAATTCCAGGTACTAATGCTACACCATCAGCCATCAGCCATCAGCTATGAACCATTACAGAAAGTTCATTCCAATTACGCCGATGGTAATTTAGTCAATAGTCAATAATTGTATGTCCATTGTGCTCATGTATTGTACAAGGTAGAATAGAGCCTATGGTCGTTGCCTGCCAATGCCATAGCACTGATTTGTGATGCATAACTACTTGATACTTTATAGAACACATTCACTCAACACCCAAGGGACACCGATTGCATTATTCCACGAAGCTCTGATATGAACTAACAACCGAGCATAACCAGAATATATATATGGGAAAAAATGTTTTTAGAGCTTACCGACGAAAGTACAAAAATGTGAGGCCTTGGAAGATTTTAAATGTTAACTATTGGACTTCTACAGAAGAATGTATTTCACCATCATTGAGGAGTTCTTTCTAAAATGCATCTTAACCAATTTTACCAAACACTGTTTTATTTCTAAGCGATAACGATTCTTAAATATTAGAATGTAAAATGTAATTACACAAAAGTACAAAATATACTGACATGATTAACCCCAGCCATATTTGCAATTTTTGATATCAAATTCACCAAAATCTGCCGATTTTCCTTAAATAAGGCTGGAGGATAAACACAAATTTTCGTGATAGCTAAAAATTAACTGGCACTGTTGAGTTATTAGTTATCAGCAAGTAACATAACCGTTTTGCCTGAAATATGTCGATGTAGAGGGTGGTCGAAATTTGAGATTTTTGGTTGACAGAGAAACACCCTTTGGTCGTACTGCACTATTATTGGTAATCTGAATCGCCCGACCATTGGTGGCCTATTCATGCTGTAGTAGTTTATGTGTTCAACCGCTGGATAAGAATGTCAGTGCTTTCGAAAAGTGATCGCATACTGTGAACTGATCGAGGAGCCCAGAGTGGCCGTTCCCGAACATCCGGGCAAGATAGAGGCGATTCGTCTCCATAGTTGCATGTGGTCGAGAACTGTCACAAATGACTGATTTGAAAGGTTTTGAAAAAAAAAACAAGACAACAATACTGAAAAAATTACCATAGTCATTGATGTACCGTTTTAAAGACTTTCCGGGATATTTCCGTCCACTTGAACATAAAATTCCCTGTTTTTAACACCGATCCCGACAAAAGGCACTTCTCCCGAAGCCGCCATACTTATTTGGATCCGTCCATTCCTATCGAAGTTTAGGGTTCTCGAAACTCGACACGGTACGGCACGGCACGGCACGGCACGGTTCACGCAAATGGCTTCTGATCGAGTGTCTTTACGAAAAAAATTGTAGAGATGGTGAGGATACCCAAGAAAATGGTTGACTGTTCGAACTCGGCGATTTTTAACCGGCAATTGAAAATCAAGCTCCAATATGAAACTGTAAATCAGATCCCAAGGACGTACTCATTTGTGACGGTTGACATAAGAATAATGTAAAATGGAAATAGCTACGACCTAGGCTGGTAGGTGTGTACTGCATAGTACCTGTGCTAGTACCTACGGTACTTAGCATATTGCAGACATGAAGCTGGCCCAAGGGAAACGGAGCTAGTCAGAGCACTTGTATACTTGAACTTAATATATGGGAACGGGGCTAGCAAAAAGGACGAATCTTGATTCATGGTTGACCACATTCTGGATTCGAATTTCGAACTACAACCATTGGAATTAATCAAGCCATCAAAGCCTTCCAAAGAGTAGAAACCTTGTGACTGAGTGTGTAGCTATTATTGATAGCTATTGGCGATCTGAAAGTGGCTAACTGCCGAGTGATTCAATCGTCACCTGTTAGGCTTTCAGACATCAGCCTATCACACATCAGGTTATCAAGCATCAGGCATCAGGCTGTCAGGCATCATGGACTAGCAAGATACCAGGCTGATCAGGTTATCAAGTTTTTATGTCACTTGACGTGCTGATGATCGTCATCAGCAAGAAGCTTGGTTACAGGTTGACTGATCGATTAAGTAGTCGATTGATTGACTGATTGATTGGTTGATTGATTGGTTGATTAGTTATTTGGTTGGTTAGTTGGTTATTTGGTTGGTTGGTTGGTTAGTTGAGTGACTGATTGATTGATTGGTTGATTGGTGGTTGTTTGGAGATTGGTTGTTGGAATGAATTGAAGGCAGATTACTCGAACCACGCAAAAACTTACTCCAACTATCCGGAACCTGCAGTCCGAAAAACAACCCTATTTCCTGTTTGCCAAGACTACATAATTGACGGTGGGCATGACCGTTGGACCAAACCAGCCCAAATAATGAATTCAAAATAGGCAGATAGTCTGATAGATTCGATATAAAGCCAATCTCTACCTCTGATCTGAAGTCAGGAGTCAAGATCTAGGTTGGAACAAATGTGAATAGGATTTCGCCTTGAAGATGATGCGCACTCATCAGGAAATCTACCGATCTAGAAAATACGGAAACTGGGCTGTGGGACTTTGAACCGAACGGGTTTGCGGTTTGGTCGGTACACCGAGTATGGGTATAAATCGTAATTACATTTCAGCTATTTTCAGTTTTTATTTATGGAGTGGGTCCTTGACGCGAAGGAAGACAAGGAGCAATGGCAAGGAGCGAGGCAATTAATTGCCTTGCATATGTAAAGCGATCATTTGAAGAGCTATTTAGTAAATAGAGACATCAAGGAGACTTGTTCGCGTTGACCACGCAGGTAGGGGCTGGGAACAAGGTTAGTTACTGGTTGAATTGCTATAGTTAGTAGTTACTTATGTGAGTTACTCTTACTCGCTAGTATCCTGGCTGCGAGAAATAAGAAGCTGGCCGACACGAAGCGAGGAAAGTAGGAAGTTCTAATAGGATCTACCTACCTCTAACTTGGAGATAATTACATGTGCAGATAATTACTAATTAGTCATCACCTAGTAGCCGCTGCATGTGTATTTGGTAGAATATTGAATAAGTGATCAGATAAATACGCTCATGAGAATCTTAAGTATAGCAATCAAATGTCAGATTGATGTCAAAAAATGTAGCGACAAGCGTGGTAAAGAAATAGATTCCTGTTTGAAATCGAGAAATCTAGCAGCACGTGTGCTCGTCGAATGTAGTGTTGATTGCGCGTTGCCCGCAATACGGCCGTGTGGTGCGGCGATCCCGCCAGCGCTGTGTCACGTGACTCACTTGACTGGGCTCAGATCCGGGACGCGTGTTTACAACAAACGTATAGGAATTGTTAGGATCTAGGAAGACAAGCAGATTTTCAGACACTTGGAATAGGTTTCTACTGTTAAGGGTATTTTTTTTTTGTTTGTGGTGATGTTTATTGCGCGTCTTTACTCTGAATTAATGCGTGCTCCCTTATATACATTCAAGTTCCAAATACACATCGGCGATATTGGTGTTTTCCACACGACATACGTTTGTTAATATGCATCCGTGACACACACCTAATGAATAGCGAACAATTAATTGAGGTCTGAATCATGACAGTTTTCGATTTAAATAGCAATTAAAAATAGTGTGAGCCACTGACATGTCTGACGCTGCACGATCTGCAGTGCAGTAGACAGCTGTTGGGGCTGTGGGTTTTGGGATCGGTGTTCAACCACAAATATACAAAACTAGTCGCTAGTTAAAAACTACTAACTATAAACCACATGGGTAATGTGACAAAAGTAAAGTAGCTAGCGTCGAGTGTTGATTTCGATATTCGATTGTGTCACGATTGTCCTAGAGACAGCAAGATCAAGACTTGGCAGGTACAGAAAGTTGGTCAGAAGATGGCCCGGGGGAATTTCGAGCGGTCAGCTGTTGAGTTCGAATCACCTACTGCACTGAGCGGGGCGAGCGAGAGCCAAGCCGAGGAATGAGGTCTACGATCTGCAATATGCATCACATTGACAGTCGGCAAATGGCTGGATTCGCCCCTCACGCAGCCGAGGCTTCGCTGCGAATGAAAACGATGACGATGGACAATCTAAATCTAAAACTATAGCTAATAGAGTGGCTTGCACTCTTGAATACTTTTAATATTCCAGATACCTCAATTCGCGTTCAACCGACACAATTGAATCGTGGCTGTCTTTTTTTTCTCTTTTCGTTTGTATCGATGAGATGACCGGCTTACAAGTCTAATTCACTTGAGCATAAGTGATTGAATTAAACAATACCGTTAACAGACCGTTGTAGGCAACAAGAATTCTTCTTCTCCAGATGGAATATGGCAGCCTCACGTTTATTTTAATCTACCTCACTTGTCTTAAGAAGTAAGAGAGTGAAATAGCACTTGCATTCTACTTTTTTACTTTTGAGGAAAGTGAGCATTGCAATTGAATACGGGTTAGCGAGTGCCAACTGCCAAGGTTAAATGCTATGCATAATTACATTCGCTTATTATTGTTTCGAATTCTATAGACAAGCAAGATGATAACATATTTTGACGATAATATAGCACCTATAGATGCAAAACATATTTCAAGAACAATAGCCTGATGCATCGATTAAATAGGAACTGATTGAATTTTTGGATATTATTCTTAATATTATCTAGTTTCCCATAGATGAAATAAGGATACGCATCAGCATTGCACAGTGCCACGGGCACACAATGCATGGCCCACGGGGCATATAGCACTTCAACAGACTGGATAGAGGAGAGATTGAGATATCAGAATGAATACAGCGTTCTGTTTGTTAATAGTAAGACATCAAGTTGTAACCAATTGGAAAGGCCGGTCAGTTATTCAACTCAAGGCTAGGAAATGAGCAGATCTCTAGCCAATTGTTATTTGTCTGTCAACAATCAACATTGTATCCCAAATATTTCTTTGCATGAGAAAGAATCCCAATACTTGGGGAGCCAAATGGCACACTTTGTGACGCGAGACTTTGGCGTGGTTTGAAACAAAATATCCTCGACGCCCTCCGATTACCAGAGGAAGAAATCTGGCTGATGGCGTCTCGGAATAAAATAAGATCAACAGCTGTTCAGTGAAAAATCTCTATACCTCAATATGAGGAGATTGAATTTATATTATACTAGATTGGTTCCATAGGCTTACAAATAAAACAAACAAACAAACAAAAAACAACATGGCTTCAGATTTGAGTAGGTGCTAGATCATTTTGTCAAAATATGAACTTCGCTTCGTAGATCAAGGGTAAATGTCAGGGTGATAGCTCTGAATTCAGGGTTGGTGGAAGAAGTTTTAAACTATCATTCTAACGAATAACCATTTTAGCATGACTATATTTTACATAAAGGCCTGAAATTGTTTAGATTCAAAAACAAGTTTGAATGTAGTACCTAGATAATACCTAAATTTTGGCTTTACTTGTCTAGATTTGTCCATAAACATTGGCTAGAAAGCAATTGTTTTCTATATTTCAGTTCCTATCCATATTCTCAGTGCTGACTGTTTTCTATTAAGAGTGCCTATCTAAAAGAGATCCTTTCGGTTTCGAATGAAAAACGTACACAAACCAAACACGTGCTTCTACCTTTTACTTGTGCCGTAGTTAACAATGCGTAACTGGTAGTCAGTCAGTTATAGTCACGCATTGAAAGTGTCAGCCCGTGGTCTAGTCTAACCTACATGCGTACGTATATGTTGCGTACTAAAATTAACAGTGCTACTGCTAGTGGTAACTCTACAAAGCCTCTACCTACGACATCTTAGTATGTATGTCCGCACCGGTAGTGCCTAGTAGCGTATACGTAAATATAGTCTTAATTCTTAGTTATACATAAATAAAAATGTACACCAAGGCTGGGCTTCACAAACTATTAATCCAAGGTGTAACCCATGGGCTTTATTTATAGCTAGCATTAGAGAGATGGCAAACCAATACATTAAATCAAGTTTAAGCATGGGCTAATAATCTAATAGTTGGTAAAACCCAACATCAAGGGACCACATGTGGAAGTCAAAATAAATGATACAATACAACCCCTCTGAAAGTGGACAGAGAATTTTATAACGTCCTATAATCATCGACATGCTTATTGAACTATCAAACTAATGCTGCCACGCTATCGGAGTTACTAGCTGCACGTTAAAACGTTGCCACAACTTAACAATTTTAAAGCTAGAGGATGATTAAGCGGTTTTCAGTTAGCATTCACATGCATCCAAGGTTGACGCCCAGTATTTTGCTACTCTCGTGAATTCCTTGATGGGGATATACTTCTGTTTGCGACTAGATTTTCACAGATATTTGGTGTGGGAGAACGGGATGACACAAACACAGGAGCGTTGCAGTACGAGATAAATATCTTGCGAGAGAGCTGCGGGCCTGTGAAACGTGGCAGAGCCACGGCGCCGGTAACGCACGGCGATGGTTAAACTTTAAAATGACCTTCAGTCTTCTCGCGAGCGAAATTGTCACCAAACTTTCGCGGCTGGAGATGGTCAGGGCCGTAGCGGGCTGCGGGCCGCGGGAGGGGCGAGTAACAATAGCGTTGTGATCGTGCACTCGTCGATTAGTCGATTTTACGTGCACTTCCTAGCTTAGGCATGATAGACAGTAGGATTATACAGCTAGGATTAGATAGCGGATGTAGTTAGTTAGGTTATGCCTCGGCCACCGACTCGGTCTTAATTGACTATTTGGTAGTATGTGCATTTGACGAAAGTGCAGAGCAACCATCACGTTGCATTTGGGGGATCCGACACCACCCTGCAAATGCAACTTCAAGCAATAACAAGTTTCTCGTCGGACAAACCCAGTTCTCTAGTCACTACTACCCACTTAACACATGGCCCGTTTTGGAGCTAGCGACATTACAACCGACTCGTAACGAGCGAATTTAGCTTTCTTTCGGATCTTGTTTCACGACGCATTGTTATTAATTATTATATGGCTTATTTGACGGCGAGGCTGACGACGTTGACGTCTTAAATGGTGTCTCAGAGCGAGCGAGGTTGTCCTGGAATTTTGTATAATAGAAAGTGAACGACAGGGTCAATTATTACAATAGTCAGTTAAGAAACTAACAGTCCGTTATCTAAAAAACCACTTCATCTGATTGCATGGTAATAAAAAGTGAGCTGTCTGTTAGCGTCTAAATCGACTATTGAACAACCGAGCCTGAATCTGATTGGTTGTTGCTATAGTGATAACACGTTAACGATCCGTTAACTTCTGAACCGCCCGTTGAAAAATCAGGCCTTCATCAAACGGCATAGTGGTCTTAATCCTTGATCCATGATTGAATACTAATTTCTTTAAAACACGTGCAAGTAGTTCATATTGCGAATTGATGCGATTTGATTGATACCGATACAATGTAATACACACCAAAATACCCTGTACTTTATAACCTTAATACCCTGTACAGTCTAACAAACAAGCTCCTACTGCTCTTCTCCTTCATCTGTTTAACAGTTTGACATTTAAGATGGCATTGAATTCTCGCATTTTTTTATAATTTGGCTCAGTTAGCCAGCTTCCTATGACTTGGCAATGAGAACATGCGCCAAAGAAGCTGAGGACACAAGATAAGGGCAAGGCTGCGAACTGTTCGGAGCCACTCAGAGCCATCTAAAACAATTTGGAGCCATTCAGAGCCACGTGGAATTATGTGGAGCCATGTAGAGCTATAGCACGTGGGTGTTGCTCTATTGTGTTTAAGTGCACCGAAGTGCACAACTAGTTATAGCGAACACGCGACAGTAATAGGTATGTATCGAATCGAGTTTTTCATTTGTTACAACTCCTATTACAAAACTTTTAAGTTTTAAAACCAGTTTCTGACGAGAGTGCAGTGATATTGAGAAGTTTCACTATCGGCTGCATTTTCAAGTATGACTTACAGGTAATAATTACTAACACGCAACCCCGGGATAAATGAGAAAATGAGAAAAACACTTCCAGGGTGTGAAAAAGTAGCGGCGCGGCCATGCTGATTTCTGATCTGTTCCTCGAATATGGTAAGTAAGCACGGGGCTAGCCGTTTCCTATTCCAAGCGTTCCGTCTTCCAGGTGACTGGCAGAGCGAGTCGCGGTTATTCGTTTTGAAGGATAAAATGTTTCTAACGAGGATCTTGCAAGATCACAAGAATGCACAAACTTTGCTTATTCACTGACAAATAGATTCGAATGCGTATTGCCGAACCCACCGAACAAAATATTTATTTGTGTTTTTTGATTTCTCTTTTATATGCGAATTGCACTTATTCTTTATGTTACAATCAATTTCCAGCTAATTAATTACTTCTAAACAAAGCAGTATTGTTACATCGTCTACAGCTATGCCTTACGTCCATACCTACTTTCTAATCCCCCACGAAAGGCGCGTGAATTATTTGTAACATTTTTTTTTTTAATATAATTTACCATTGGAATTGGCTTTTGCTGGCTTTTGCTCAATTATTGCTGCATGTAACAAGACTAGTGCAACTATGCAGCTACTTATAATGTGTCTATTTACTGCGATAATAATATGCGAACTTATTCAATTATTACTGCTTGAAAGCGCATTCAAATCTAGCTGACTTATAATTGAAATGATATCTTCAATTAGTTGAAATTAGCTCAATTGATCAGAGCAGAGTCCCACCAACTTCGTTTTCTTTTCTGCAGAACGTGATCTCGCGACAGCCAATGTCATCTGACATCTGAACCATTGAAATGTTGCTAACCACTAACCAGTCATCCGCTCACTGAGCGCTCGGTCCATCAACAACAAACAATCAAGTACCAACTCCTAAATAGATTCGAATGAAATCGGTGCAAGAACTAGTGTAAAAACCTACAGAGTTTTCAAAAAAACTGTTTTACAAACTGGGTAAAAATTCTAAGAAGTCCACTAAACGATTCCCGGAGCTAGGGAATATATTAGGGAAAGATTATTTGACTAAACAAAGCAAGATTTAGGGAAAGATTAGGCAACCTTTTAGTGGACTTTATCTAGCCTTTTTACCTAGTTTGTTATTTTTTTTTTTATGAAAACTAGTGCGAAGATTAGGGAAAAGACATGTATCTAAAGATTTTTATAACCTACAGAGTGTTCTTTGTAGCGTGTTTACTGTTTACCATTTATACCTTTCTGTTTTGCACCACTGCTCTAGGCGCACACGTGTAGAACACATGGTAGGTAGTCACTATAGACACCAATAAACACCACTAGAGTGCCCACACAAAATGTACGCTAACTAAACTTTTCCGCTTACACACATTCGCGCCGGTGCAATGAGCATGGTCCATCCAGTAAGGTGCAAATTATTTTAAATACACATCAACGGAAAACAAAAGTACTTTATCTGCACCTACTGCGCGTGAATGGAGTCTATAAGTTAGTATTCTCGGGTTGACTTCGTAATTTTTGAGTCAGAAAGTTTATTTGCACAAATTGGTATGTGCAAGTAAATTAGGTTGCCAGCCATGGTACACCAGTGCATTGCGGATGAAAGACGGAGGTCGGTGGGCGGGCTGATTACAAAACTGTTTCAATCGCTCTGTGATATTGCAACAAATCTTGACTCGAGTCTTCGTTCAATTCGTGCAAATTTGTGCAATTTGTCTACTTTACTACGCGGCCGCCGCCGCCGCCGCAGCCACCACAGCCGCGCTATGATTAGATCTTTTTCTGACCCCGTTCTGCCGTTCTGGCAGCTGCTTGCCTGCCCGCCCGCCCGCATGCCAACCGTTTACAATTCCGCAGAAAATCACAAACTATGGCTGACTTTGATTTTTCAATTTTACTATTGGTTGACTAAACAAAGAAAATAATTCGGCATGAGTGATTTTTCAGGTTGATTTGGCGCAAACTGTTTCGTTTATCTATGAAATATGAAAAACGTTTTATGGATATTACTCACACAATGAAGAAATATTTGAAAAGGCCAAATTTAAAATTTCACAACAGGTATTTCATTATTTCATTTCGAATAACGCAAAGCATATAATCTTTGTGTTTAACGGATTTGACTTCGAGTAGATTACTTTCACTTGATATGCTAATTACTAATTAGTACTTGGGAGTAATTAAAAATTTAGTCGTACGTTTAGTTTTGAAAAGTGTAGCTGCGCATCAAGATTTCTGTGTTCGAAGTAGAGCGAGAACTGACTGACTGCTGCTCGGAGTCTAGCTGGAGAAACTTTGCTCGTGAAAAATAACCTATTAGGTAACATTGGCGCACGAAAACGTCTCGCATTAACTATCTGTAACACCTATCGCACCACACTAAAACTTACTGCACTAAACCTAAATCGTAGCTACACCATAAAAGTCCAAATGCGTGTGAAAAAATTAACCAACGCAGATTCATTTAGCTCAAGATAGACATCATCAGTATCTATACCCTACTCTACTATTATTTCCCTTTAGCTATCCGCGCTTGGCAAGACGGCACGTTGCGCACGTACCCATGCGTTTCTATCTCCATGTATCACAAGCGCGCAACACAACTGACACGTGACACGCGTATTTTAACTGGGATTCGGGTTTTGCCGTTTGCAACATATTCAAATTTAAAAAGCGAAGGTACAATGAAAAACTGCGCTATCCGATCAAAATCATAATTTAACGTCCGTCCGTTCGTAACAAAGCTGTTAACGAACAGGTAGACCATTCGTCGTTTCGCAGGCCTGCAGAACTTAAGGTTCTAGGTTTATCCATCGTAATTGGTACACGTAGGCTGGTAAATGGTTGACAATCAGCCCATTTTCACCGATTTCTTACTACTAGCAGCTGATGAACTGTCACTCGGCTTTTTGAAATGTGTGATGTATTGCTGTCAGAAGACAGTTGACTCACCACTTAGAGCACAGACAACCAGAAGGAGAGCTCCAGCGCAGATTCGAGATGTAGTTGATGCCATTTTAATTAATTGTTAAATAACTGAATTGCGGCAAAATCTAAAACAAACCGAAAACACAAAGTTTAAATTTCACACAAAAAGCGGCAAAAAAACGAGTAAAGAGGTAGAACGATCAAGATTTTTTTTTCAAAATTCTACAAAAATTCACTCGATTTTTACGATTTTAAAATCAATACCGACTCGACTTGATTTGATTCGCACCACCAACTTGATCTATGAACATTTCCCCTCTAGATAACGTCCAAACCAACCTGGTTGAATGTGAATTTAGTGCGCGTTGAATGCAAGACCGCCGAATGTCGCCGCACTAGTTAGTCCAAGTGCATGCTTCTGGCTGGTGCAATGAAACACGGCTGCACCGCTTCGATCCCGGTCGCAGACTGATCCAAGACTGATCGCTGAAAACTTCACCAAGCCAGAAAACTCAACAAGACTAGCTACTTTCGAATCCGAGATCGCGGCCGCAAGGCCTTGCACTAAAGTAAGTGTCTATCTACTCGCAGTACCTAGTTGATGCCCTGCAGATTGTGTCGTGTATTATAGTAACGAGTGACCAGTGCCCAGTCCCCAGGGCCAGTACCCAGAGCCCAGCCCCATGTTTTTAGCACCACGAAAACCAAACTCCTACAATCCTAACTCTATGTCCGGCATGGATTTCCTCATAAAGTTACTTTCGAAGTGTAACTTGCGTCGTTTCGTGTCGTGTCATCTGGTCTATCTATACCAAACAAAAACATTGTAACCCGGGTTGTTTGCAAACCTAGTGGCCTCGGTTCGCAATTTTCAGTCTCTTGTTTTACAAGGGCGAATCGATTCAGATTGAATTATCACTCCAAACAATTCGTTCACATTTTCTCCTCCTATAATTCACGATCTACCTCATCGAACTGTTATCGAATCAATTTTAATATCTTATTATCCAATCTCATTTGCATTATATTTAAACCTTATACATTTTATAGACGTAATAGACGGCGGAAATATGCAATCGAGGTTTAGAAAATGAGTTTTTGATTATTTTTACTCAGCTTCAAGGTAATAATAATTGTACAAGATCGTGATTTTTGAGAAAAAAATGAAAATGGGAACGATGATTGAAGGTAACAAAGAAACCGATCATACTTTAATTGATTCGATTACTTAAAGTAAAGGTATTACAATGTTCAATTGAATTTCCATGATCTAAATTCGAAATAACAAGCTAACATCCGTCTGCTCAATAGGGCAGACATATACATATTACATGTACAATAATATTACGACCAGAAGACTGGCGGATGTTGATCGCCATAGTGAAACGACGGCTAATGCTGGCACGCTTGTCAGTTGGGTCGGTCGGTATATAGTTCCGGGTTCGATTCCGCTACCGGCAATCCTGGTCTTGGTTTGCCCATTTGCAACGCCTTTTCGGGGTGTTTATACTTCAGAATAAATATAAATCATATCACGGATATCATTCAGTCGCATCTCATTCCTCCTTTTAATGTCTTCCCATTCTACCATTCTACCTTGTCAGCAGGGTTTATGAATTTTTGATATTTTTTAAGTGCATACTTTTTTATTACTTTCTATATCTTTTCCAAGCCTTTTTCCTCCAAATCAAGATTTAAAAAATGTCGTTACATTTCATTTCTTTTATTTTGCCCATGCATCACAAAATACAACTTGATTGAGCAGGGTATTGAGCTAAAGAAACTGTTCATATAGACTGGGTGCTTTTCTGTTACTAAGACACCCCTGAAGAAATGAACAGTAAAGTTCGCGAAACGTTGGTGAATTTTTAGTAGACTTCTTAGCATTCTTACCCTGTTTTTTAACAGTTCTTTTTTTAAACTAGAGCTAAGATTAGGAGTTGGGTCTAAATCTACATTTTATAGGATATTGAGTTCGTCATTGATTAAAATTATGGCTACTTGATAATGATAATAATAATAAGTGGTCAACGTAATGTGAAGGGATTTCATGTAGAATTTGTGTGATATGTATCCCAGATTTATTATCATTGCCAATGGATGACCACCCCATGTTTAGATTGTTAAAAAACCTATACCGATGTAAGCAAGAGTTCTTTCAGAAGCTGTAAGAGGGTATGTTTTGGAATTACTACTGTATTTCAATTGCACGTTCCATAAAAAAGGGAGCTTGGATTAAGTTTACCTTAGAGCTTCTTATTTAAAAATACAAAACGTAGGTCTCTTTAAATAAAACATGGAATTGTCGAGATTTCTATCTTTACAAAAATTCTTTTACACATATCCACCTACGCGTCCTCGTTATTGTTCTTAGGAGATATTTTTGTAGAACCAGAACTCTCACTACAAGCCTATTTGAACATACCCCAGGGGAGTATTCCATAAGATGCAATAGAACTGAAGAAAGCACTGTTGGCTGTTAACTGTTAACTGTTAAACTGCTAAGCTTTGTTTTCAGTATTTCCTTATTTAAAAGACATCTTAATTTAAAAAGGGCACTGCATACAGACCTCAGTTTCTTAGCCATATTCTCGGTGTGTTTGTCCCATCGCAGGTTTTGATCGAGGAGCTAGCTTAGCGTGGGATGTTGATCTAATTTGTACTCTCCTACGTTGAGTCGTATCTCATTGTCATCACGTTGCGTTCTTAGTGCAAACTCAATTACGTATAGTTATATTTAAATCACACACTAGTTTGTTAGCATTTATCCATTTCTGTAGACTACCAATAGCTCATTCTGACGTATTTCTGATAAAATGGCAGTTTATTAACCCTCACAGCCTCACATCACAATCACGTTACCATTTCTGTTCTGCTGCAGTGGCGCTTCTAGTGGCAAAAACGAAAACGGTCATACACTAAATTTTGTTCAAATTGGACTGAGCGAACGCTTAGCTATGAGGCTGTAGTGCAGGTATTGAAGATTCTTTGTGCAGATAAGTATCAAGTTCATGTCAATCCTAACATAGCCACTGCAATGAAGGACATCGTGACGAAAATATGTTGAGTCCGTTTTAACATTTCAGTTTCACAAACCAGTGATGTGGTCAATTGCTTCGTGCTAGTTGCTACCGTCTCATTGATAAAAGTTCGAATCTGAGATTGCTACTGGAATATTATTGACACAATGTATAACGCGAATAAGTGATACATAATTGGTACAAGTGCTACCATACTAGTGACATATACAGTGACACTGATGCAAGGAATGCTATGACATTGCTTTTCTCCAAGCATATATACTCTACAACTTTACGATAATTTCAAAAACTTTCATTCACAATACCAACGATTTTTCATAAAAAAAACAATTGCTTAAATATTAAATCGGGTTGTTTAAATTAGAGCAACCCTGCTACTCAACATCCCTGGGCAATCTTTAAAATGACGATTATTGCATTACGATTCATGTCAGGCACTTTACTTCAAACAAACTCCGAATTAAATTCGAAAAGAGTGATAAGTTCTATCAGGACCTCTTTGGTCATATGACTTTTACTTTCAGGCCATTCGGAGAACTACAGCATCTACCAATTAGCACAGCTTGTTTTGGGCGTAACATGATTTAATACTTGGGGAGTGGGAAAAAACATTTCAAAAAATTTTGCCCGGAAAACTTGGAAAATTTGTCGAATCATCTGTGCCTGTCAAAAGTTTGAAATTTTATGCTGCATGGCTTCATATTGTTTGAGGTGTGGAATATTTGTCTCTTTCCAGCCTCCTCTTTGTGTGTTTACAACACCTGTACTACATCTTTCTTAAAAACAATTTTTCAGCCAGTGGGGAAAATGCAATTTTTTGGAATTTTCCAAAATTGCTGTCGGAATGAGTACATTTTGTAAGCGTTCAAAGGGGAGGCTGGTAATCTCCCATATATATGTTTTACTTTTTACTGGTAAAGATGATTATAAGCTGTGACACATTTTCAAAGCTTTCCGCCAATTTTCCGAAGAAGGTTATCTAAATCCTGTTTCCTGGTTCCCAAACTATTATTGACCCGTTTAATTTCAAAAAATTGCTGTGTAGATGCAAATCATGGTATGCTGTATTTCTCCGCTAAATTCGCTTCGTCCAGCTAATTTCCATTTCACTATATCTTGGCTTCATTCATTCCAGGCTATTTCGTGTTGGTTTAGTGTAAGGCGCTTGCGTTTGACCAATTTCCTTCATGCCCATCAAGTTTTGCCCTAGCTATGGTCACCGTTGATCCTATACTTCGTAGAAGTCTTTCTTTAATCTCAATCCCATTATCTATTTCCGAACAAGAGACAAAGTTACGTTAATTGTTATACGGTAAACATTACGCGGACTGTTCTCGACATAAAGTTTCTGCTTTCTAGGTAGGCACACCTTCATAAAGTTAATAATAACAATTTTGTCGGAAAGAAAGACAACGGAAAATTGAAAACCTATTAAAGGAAATCGTATCTAATGATAATACCCAGCGTATAACAACGTGGAAATTCGTACGAACAGCTCATGTTTTTAGCTACTTTCCTGTTTGTGTTTGTATTTATTTATTTATTACCGCTATTGTTATGTAGATTATAAGAAGTTATGTCATGTCGCGGCCGTACGGGCTAAGGACTAAACGCATGTGTCTACTGTCTATACATTTAACTATCAGAAAGTCATGGAGTTAAATTAGCCGATATTTGGTCGTGACTGGTCAAGCCCAGTTTCTCTTAGAAATAGTATTTATAATATTTTCCATATTCGCCGTTTGCCTCGACGGCAGCATGCAAGGTTACGCCCCCATCAGCTGGCAATATGCTACTCGAAATTCACGTTTGAAACTACCACATCACATTACACATTGCACTCACACACAGAGTTAGGTTGGTCTAACTCTAGCACATACAATACCCTCGACGGCAACATTCTTACTTTCAAATGTAACAAGGTTAGTTTTACGTGTGTATACAATTTAGTTTAGAACTTTCGTCTTGCTCTGGTTTATGCAATTGTGTGCAATAGACAAGACCAAGAGTAATTTATAATCAGTTTTTACTTGGCTATAGATTAGCAGTAGCACGACGCCGTGAACACGTGAACACGCCCTGCCTGCTTTATCCTGTTTGCCTTTAATAGGGTATTTCGTCTATTAATTGCTCGCCCTTCAGCAGTGACCTTCTACCTTCTTACTTCTCTAGGACGCTGGACATGAGACAAAAGTAGCAGTACTTCTACTGCTATTCACTACTAGTACTACCATTACTACCACATACTAATACTATTGCTACATAAAACTCTCGTTAGTGTTTACTCAAAACAAAACAACAGAATTACGAATTACAGAAGGTCGGTACTCGGTACCTAACAGACTATATCATAAGTTATCACTGTTTGCCCCGATTGGGGTCAAATTTGGATACTCGGAAGAAAAGTTGCTCTTGTACTTGGAGGGCAATGAAGCTGGAAGCTGGCGCTAGATTATAGTGTTGTTTATTTTGTGTTTAGCGACGCACTTGACTCTTAATCATTTAGCGTCGGTGAATGATAGGGTGATAATGGGGGTGATGATGCACCTTACAGAGAAGAGAGAAAAAGGAGCACACAGTAGCGAAACAAACTTCATTTAATGGAAGGTTCGTTAATGAAAATATCAATTCAAGAACGTATCTCATAAGGACATAAGTGTATTTCTATTCGCTTGATGCGTATCAATTTCTTGCCTTGCTAGAGTCCAAATTAATTACATATCTTTATTTATGCATTTATGCATTTATTTATGTAGTATGTATTTGTTTATACAGGATTCGTACATGTACGGGTATCGTCTGACAAACAACTTCATCGCAATTTTAATGGTGATGATACGGCATGAATCTTCTCTAAAGTAGGCTAGAGATAAACGCTTTTTATATAAGATTACCACAATCCAGGCTCTCTTGATACAGTTTCATCCATAAGAGAAAACAGTTCAGAGAGACCTGATTTTTATAAAATATTACAAAAAAAAGGAATTGATACCCAACAACGATCTGTTAAAGCTTCGTAATTGTAAATACGATTGGAGCGTGTTGCAAGTTTTTATACGTGAGCAGTATGAACGCAAAGTGGGATCTAGACCGTTCTGTGTCGAGACCATCGACCACCGAGAGCACCGAGACAACAATTGTTTGTCATTACGCAATGCGAGAATAACACTACCATTCAAATGCATTCTCTTAGTAAAAACAGTTTTAATTGTAGTTATACAACGTGAATAAAATGCCGGTAGTTGGTGGAAAAAAGAGAAATTAATGATATAAATGAAAGAGTGCGACTGAATGTAAGGTTGTGTTTAGGTGGGAAGGAACTGGAGGCATAGATACATTTACATGTCAGCTATGACGCGTGGACGCTATCCAGACAGCCAGCCGGCACAAGATTCTTTTTTATGTTATAATAATGTCTTTACAGTCCAACGCACCGATTCTCCGCGCAAACAAGTCCATATTTTGAGAAGGAATTTTCAGTGTGCACGGTTTGTAGAAAGATATGTCGAAAACAGAGATCTAATTAACTTGCTTGTTTCAGCCCAAAGGGAATGTAAATCACTTTGAAAATTACAGTGTTTAAAATTTAAATTTCTAAACGTATTTTCCGAGGCAAAATTAGGCGAAATATAAAAGTGACTTGCAATGCAAATTTCAGGAAACGGTTCCCTGACTATGAACGAATACCGAGGTACTGTTGAGTATTATTTGGTCCCTAATTTCCTCGGGAGGTTGCAAATTTGTAGGCTCGTGTGCCGTACCATTGCCATGTTCTTTTGTGACTGATTTCGGGTTTATGGTTTGCGAGCAATATAATCAAATTGAAATCAGGCTGTGCAGCTTACTAATACCTCTGACTGGCATGTTATGAGCTGTGCAAATTCAATCTTTATCAGCTGTCATATTTCCTCTGAACCATTTGAAGAGCCAAACTGATTCAGAAATAATCAAACAATCCAACTAAAAAATTTCAACTTCAAACGTTTAGTAACAAAATCACAACGTTTCGATGTAAAAATATCCCATGTCCTCGTATTCGGGTGGGAAAACATTCTAAATTCTAGCATCTAAATCACTCGAATTGAAGCCACCGCCCGACTTCATCCTTTGAACGCGGGGGATCATTCATCATGTTGCCTTCGTTAGTTATAACTCCAACGTGGTTTTACGTTTCGCGTTGAAAGCCGAACGAGAGGTTGACAGCACTCACTTCGGACGATAGTCCCAATACAGCGTTTGGAAGCCGTTGAATATGTGATGTTGATCCAAGATCCTGTTTTCACGGACCACGGACCACGGACCACGGATCACGGACCAGTGACCAGGGCAGGAAGCATCTGCACCAGGCTCGCCAACCAAGCTCGTTTGCCTTGCAATCGGGAGCCAGTCCCGGGTTCGATCTCGGTGACCGTAAATCCTGGTCACGTGATTTCCCTCAATTTTCCGCGAACATTCTCAGCCAATTCAGATGAAATTTTTGACGCCAAAAGAGCGCGGCCATCACGTCTCCAGCCCCCTTTCCCAACTCAATCTCTACTGACAAGCAGGCTGCATTAACCTATCTGTGCCATCTTGGAAATCGCACAATTTGACTATCACCCCAGTTAGTACTATACGGCTTACAAAATCAGCTTCGAGGCTCATACGGTCATCACACAATTTTGAAAACAAGACGGATGTGTGCTGAACGTGTGAGTTGAGGCATCGACGGTTGACGGTGTGCTAACAGAACCAGAAACATCTTGGTCAGTGTTCAATCTCATTGGCCTTCAGCACGAAATAGTGGAGGAATCCTATACCGGTCAATTTGTGCCGACCTTGTCAAGGTCCTCTTGATGCTATACAGCAGATGTATGGTGTCTCCGTTCCTCACTGCATATTTCCATACTGCCTACACTACCTGTGACTCCCCCCTCTCGTTTCGTACTGCCTACGAACGGTTAACCCGAATAACTTATCCCTCAGTGCCTACGAGGTATTTTGCGGTTACGAACCGACTGCCGAAATAACTCTAAAAAAAGTCGTCAGCATAAGAACCGACCACCTACGACCGAAATAAAGCAAAAAATAAGAAAGTCACTAGTGTACGAATTGACTAGCACATAGCTACAGTCTCCGTCTAGCTCCAGAATCTGTAGGCTAGGCAGAACGGGAATACGCACTGACGGAATATTTATTCGGGTAGGACGTTTGTAGGCGTTGTAGACATGTATCATAGAAAAAGCGTTACAAGTATAGTCTTTGCTTTAGTAAGGAGTGCACGGAATTTTGAAACGTTTTAATGATGGGGCTTTAATGATGGGGATGTCCCCGCACTTGTTATCCATTTTAACTCCCCAAACATGTAATATGTCAGAATAGATGAGACTGACCATGTTGTAAAATATCTCGTAGACCAAGTGCAACCCTCACATGCCATATTGCTATGAAGATTCTAGGATTTATTGTACAGGTAGGTAGACGGGTTGGGGAGGCAATATGGTATTGGGCAACACGGCTCAGTGCTCGACTCAGCGACCAAGTCATTACGGGTAGAACACCTGAGTCCTGTCAAATAAACATTGATTTCAACAAAGATAAACCTAACCAATTCTTGATAGGCAGAAATTCAGTGCACTCCTAACATCATAGGCAGTGAGGGACTCTATCCGAGTACGGGAAGTGCCTCCAACGGGTTTCCCTATTTCCCTTCGGCCAAATTAGATATTAGTCACTCATCACCCCACGATCACCCTCATCATCACCCTGGGGCCTCACATTCCCGACGTCCGACGCCAAAAGACTGGTGCGGCAGTGCCACAAGGCCAGTTATGACTTAAATCATTCAATTCCTTGTCATTCTGCGCACGCAAGCGTTCGCGTGCGATTGTCGTATAAATTCCACGAGTGCTGCGACAGGCTGAGCAGCATTTGTTGTTACACATGTGCATTGCTGAATGCCTATCCGGTCGTTCTCAGGGTAAGTCAACCAGAGCGCATAGCGCTCAACGGACTACATCTTGATTAAATATTCAACAGTGACGTTGGTTTTTAGCGAATTATACGTAAAATGTCAGATATTTCTCCGGGAATTCTTTCGCTGTGACCTAATCATTTCCCGTTCCCGTTATCTACAGCAAGAGGTTGAAATCGCGGGGGAATATAGATGTTCAATCTTGGAAGAAAAGGGAAAATACTTTGAAACGCTGCCTAAAGAAATATCTTGTAGATTAATGTTTCTGTAAGGGTAAAGAATTCTCTAGACGGTTGTTAATTGACTGTGATATAACAAATACTGATAGTGAAGTTTAATTTTAAGTTTTGAAAAAACCTCTACAGCTGCAGTTTTATAATTTTACATAGGTGCGCTGTCAGATATCATGTGCATGATCAAAAATGAGCATTGAAATAAATTGATAAATAGACATCAACACATGAATGGCACGACCATATTGATCCTCGGGTCGATTCCCATGTCCAGTGTCCACTAACGAACGGTTCTCTTGAGGGCGATTAAGGTTTGATGGCGATTTAGTGAATGGGATAAGGTCTGCTAGAGGGTTGGCTGCCAATACCATGAAGGTTCTAGTGGACTTGAAACGCACGTTACTTATCAGAGAAGTAGAAAAACATCCATTTTGGCATTGGGCTAATGATACCTGTTATCTGTTAAGCCAGCTGGTGGAAACTCAATGCATCTTGTGCCAGCTTACAAAAATAAACACTATTTGATAAAAATGAGATTGTCCCTTCTGTCAAAAACAAACCTCTTGAATTTAATCTAGCTCTAAACTAGTCTAGCCGTAACCTGTCAGTGCGATTTGACCTTTTCGTCTTGGGGATTAACCAATTAACGAGCCATTTCGTCTACCATTGTAAGCATAAAAAACATAAAAAACATAAAACATAAAAATCCATAAAAAACATTTTAAAAATTACAAGGTCAGTATTTGCTGCCATATCCGAGGTAAACATTAAAATCTGAGATAACGTATTCATTTATTCTCGACTATTAATCACTCCTCAACATTAAGATTTTATGTTTTTGTTTGTTTGTCTTTATTAATGGAGTTGAAATAGTGGTGGGAAGTAGAGAGAAATCGAAAGAATTGGTGGACTGGCGAGAAGAGGAAGAGGAAGAGAAAGAGAATATATGAGGACAGATGACGTAAAGAAGAGTTGATGGAAGGGATGCGGGAGAGAATAATTAAGAAGTAGAAGTTTGGCAAACTTTTCTACCGTGTGGTGCACTGTTTTTTATTTATTTGATAACCTGCATATACATTTTATTTGTGGATGATTAAATGTGATGTACACAATATGTACAAGGTATTTTCTTTGACTATGGTTATAAAATCAAGCGTTCATCATTATTGTGCATCATTATCATTTATCAGCTTTGATGATCATGAGGTTTTCCCGTAAAGAAAAAATATATAGCACAGTTATACTTGTTCACGTATCGCTGCACTAACATTTTTATAAGCTTACCACACTAGGAGTAGTGATACCAACTGTAAAAGAAACTTACTGAATTGGTCCAGGTAGGTATAACATGACTGGTGATACTAATTGCATTTAACTACTATATTTTTGGCATTTTTGTGATCAATTCTTCAAAAACTTGTATTTAAAACGTATTGATGACCGTGGAAACGAAAAAACCGATACAGATTTGGAACCCAATATATTTAGCATGTTTCCAGCAGTGCATTTTTGCAATAAATATGGCCGTTTAGGCCTTGGAAATCTTATGGTAACAAGACTGTCCGCACTTTGTAGGGGGTTGAGGGAGGGTTGTCGCCCTGCCCGTTCATATTGCAAATCTCGGGTATGTCGGGAAGTTCAATGCAGGGGTATTAACAACGGTCATCGTCGCTCACTGATTGTTGATACAAACAGAATGTTGTTTACTTCGGGATCGATCACCCTAGACCTATCGATTAACCATGCCCGCTGGCACTGTCCAGCAGAAGCGTTCTGAGTTTTGTACAGCACTTATAACTGGAAATAGGATGCATTGAAATTAAATACGTCTGAAATGTTGTAAAATGAAATACCGTAGCAAAACCATGAAACGTTTCATTAAAGTTTTATTTCTAGCGGCTCCAAAAGTTTCCGCTTTCCAGAACTCCAGTGACAGAATAGTTGTGTGGAAAAAATTCTGAATACCTACATGCATTTCTGCAGAATCCAGCTCCCCGTTCCCCAGATATGCACTATTGATGCACTACAATTTAGTTACGCGCTTTTATGCACTGTTAAATATTCGCAGCAAATCACGGGAAAGTTACTGATTTCGGCAATTTTGCTGCTTCTAATGCAATAAAACATATCGTGTTTGGTGTTTTCAGTCTTAGCAACATTCATCCACTTTCTATACTAATTATTTATTAATTACTTAATTTTTGTTTATTTTATGGGTTTAGGGTCTCGAAAGTGCGACTGGCTATGTATGTTGACTACTTACTATAACTTTACGATAGAGTATAGATGTATGTTTTATCTATTAGTTCGAACTAATTCATCTACTTGTTAATTCCCACATTATCTACAAATAGTTTAATAATAATATAAAATACAGTTTAAATAAGGGGCGGCATTAGATAAAATGTCTGGCTATTGACTAGCCCGTAGAATAAGGTCAAGTTACGAGGTGAAATTTTATGTTTATTTTATCCTTTGGCATGATTGCTCTTCCGAAGCTTTACTATTATGAACTTTACCCAGGCATTGGCAAATACTCGAACGGTTTGGTATGATTGCTCTTCCGAAGCTTTACTATTATGAACTTTACCCAGGCATTGACAAATACTCGAACGGTTTGGCATGTTGGATACATCGGTTATCGCTAATCGGTTAAGCTAAGCAGCATTGCGTTGGGCAAAATATTGGATGGGTGAACATTCATACGTAGGTTCATTTCTGTTTAGGAGAGGGGTTGGAGGGTATGAAGCTAGTGCAGCAGTTTTAATCTCTTGACAGCACGGGTTAGTAGAGGAATTTCATGCTATTCAAGTTGTACCGTCCTTCGGAGGGGACGCTAAGACGTTCCTTCGGAAAGGGTATCAAGGTGGGCAACCTTGGTGCTTTTCGACAGGAGTAGGCTACGTTCCAGCACCGGGTTTCTATGTCTTCTATTCCCTGTTAGGTTCATCATCAAACTCATATCACCCTATTGCATTCACCGACATCAATAGACCAGTGCCAAAGGGCCAGCTGTCAATACAGTACGTCTTTAAACACTATATAACCAACCAACCATTGATAACATGGCCGAAGTAGCATTAATTAATATATGAATGATTAATGAATTGATATCGAATAAAGTAATCTACCTTAAAAAAGGCTGTTATTCACATGCTTGGCAAAGCACAAAATCTCCATCTGTAGGTAAGAACTTCCAATCCTTGCACCCACTGTTACCTTCATGGGTGGTATCCCATAAAAGTGCTTCTTCCAAGTACGAAGCACACCAAAGTGAACCGCTTACAGTCCGTTCGGGCTTGAAAGTGCAGCGGCAAATGTGCTCATCAAAGGAGGTATCGCGTGAGCTTTTTGAGTAGGCTGTCAATCACTAGAGGGTATGTGTGAATTCTTCATTCATTGAAATGTTTACTTACCAGTTACATTATCTAAACTTCGCACAGATGACAAGTGACAATCTTTTCACGAGCCATTAGACTCACTACAGACCCTCTCACATACCCTAAAGCGATATTTGAACAGCAGAAAAAATCCGTCTTGGTTTCTTCGCTCTGTCCAACGTAATGAGTGGTGGGTACAAAATCATGCTGCACATGTCAGAAAGGGATGACGTTGAGGGTATAGTTAGGGTGGACCTACCGAATTTATTTCCGTATTGGGATTGGAAACGTGTTTTTACAATAATTTGACAAACTTGTGCTTCGAAATATGCGACCACAGACGACCCAATTCCTTTTTATTGTCACGCGCGCTACGCTAGCGCACACTTCAACCACATGAAAGTGAAACGTGCAGGTTCAAAGTCCTCATGCCCGCAAATGCATCTGAAAATATTTGCCAAATGCATAATAATCCTGTCTCTATATCTTTTAGTTTAAACTTTTAAGTAAACTGTCTCGTAAGTTGATCACGCCTGCAAAGCGCACATCTTTTTATTTACAGCTTTAAAATTGATTGATTAATTATTTGAGATATGAATTTTTGTGACAAAAGAACAGGTGACAGTGCAGTCTAATTATTATTTCGATAGTGGCTGTGTTGAGTGATAAGCGCAGCGCGCTGGGATGTATAAAAGCAAGGGATAAGAAGGCTTGTGAGTTATCACTCCTTCCTCGTCATGAAGTGTGTTCTGTTCGTTGTTCTGCTGGCAGCGGTGGCTCATGTGAGACAACATCTCTGCGTTACTCAATGGACGACTAGTGAAAAAGGAATTTCAGAGTCAATCAACGTTGTGGGATAATGCTTTTCTTATGGCGTTAAAAATCCCCCAATGGTGATCGCCTCTGGAACGCTAGTGATCCATTACTTTCATTCGTCTTTTCATATAAGTTTTCCGCTTAGTATTCATTTTCCAGCGCTCGCTACGGGCATCAAATCCTGAAGTGCACATGAGTTGCATGTATCCTCAACATGTATTTTTATGCATTTAGGAACAGTTACAGGCAATTTTCGGGCTTACATTGCCTGGTTAAGGTGTTTGGTGGACGTATAATCTGAAAAATCTAGTTAGCAGTTCCTATGGCTATTATAAAACCGGCTTTTAGTCCTTTTGCTTTAATCGCCTATTTTAAAGTACTCCTTGCTGTGCTACGTTGTTTTGAATGGCTGTTCCAAATACCTAAGTTAGAGTATACTTCTTATACATTTGCTAAAGCTGTATCTCGAATGGTATCGATCAACAAAGTCATTGTTTTATTATTGAGATTGGTTGAAAGTGCCGAGTCTAATATTCAAACTTTTATCGAAAGAATAACCATAATTTAATTGAAATCACTATTTATAGCATTTTCGTAGACAGGTGCATGCAGTCAATACCAATAATACATCGATTCGTTTTTTGCGAAGAGTGAGAATGTGGGTTGGAATGGGTTTGAGCAATGTTGGTGGAGGTGTGGTAGGGCGTGCAGATTTAGTAACCTAACAACTTCTTCCATATTCCAGGCCGCCATCCCAAGGATTGCAGTGCGTGATCCCATTCGTGAGTAACTACTTACTATACTCTGACACGGGTGCAATAGAGCACTGGTACATGCGGTACTACCATAGGGCCTCTGGGAGTAAAACCGAAAGCGGTCACCGACGAAAAACGCCTTGATCTTCGGTGAAAGTTGTAGTCGAAATTTCTGCCAAGTCCATGGCTGCATTATTGTGTAGCACATCGTCCGACGACTTAGATTTGATTCAGAGGGGCTACACCGGCAACAATGGAGGATGGTAGGAGGCACGAGATCGGGCTGCGCATTTCGATCACTAATTTTGGTAGCGTATTATTTAGAAACACATATCATAGCAGTAATTTTGGTATCGTATTATTTAGAAACACATTTCATAGCAGTAATTTTGGTATCGTATTATTTAGAAACACATTTCAGAGCAGTATCATTATTCATGTGTAGCTATAAATATTGCGTTCACGGACACCTTGTCGCAGACATTATGATCATGACATGATAAAAGTGACATTTCTGACAGTAAACATATAGCCTGATTGACTTAAGGTCGATTCAGACGAGAGTGTGACACGTCCATGCGGTAGGTCCATGCGGCAGGTCCGTGTCGCATGTTGGATTTAGAGACATGTTCTAAACGGACAGTGTCTCATGGCCGGGTTGCCGTGCGACACTTTTCGTAGTTCACACGGACGTTTCCGCACGGACCTAAGCCGTAGAAGAAATCCTGTAGTGAGATGACATTTCAGTCGATCGACTCAAGTATTTGCCAGTAGAGGTGATTTTAATAACGATCTATTAATACTCTATGTACACTTCTGGATACAGAAAACCCTCCAATCGAAATTAAGACAAGTCCCAATGAAGGTTTGTTTAAAATCAGTATAGGTAAGCAGGTAAAGGCTGAGCACATGGCTTAGAAAGCCACTTGCTTAGAAAGGCTGCCTAATGATGGAAAACCAATTTTCTTATCAGTGGGGTTTTAACAAATCATATCAACAGTGCATAGCGAATATTCGTTCATTCTCGTATCACATTTTGTCACGATGGCAGCAGAACCAATACTAGCAAAGCAATATAACTGGATGTTCTTATTTCTCATTGCCATTCCCGACAGGAAAATTCTGTTATTTCCCAAAGAATTCCAGAATCATTAAAACATGTAGATCTAAAAACCTACATTGTCGTCACACGCCTGTTTATATTAAGCATTCATTGTTCGCAAAAAAGTTCATTTTCACAGCACGATTTCGTTCCTTCTAGTCGTCCGAAGACCCAAGCTGTAACTACACTAATTACTTACTATTGATAGTAATAGTTGAAAAACATCTACCTTCTATTGGATAATCTAGGCATATACGTCGATGGTAAAATACTCAAAATGATAGTTCTCTGATTTTCCCCCGCTGCGTCGTAATAATTGGCATTGTTAATCATCTAATCTCCCGTACTTTTTTTATATCCGACCCTTCCAGAACGAGGTAACCTACAGACATCAAAAAGGTCGAGTCTCGGAACAAACCATTAGCTTGATTCAGAGATAACAGAAGCAATTAAAAAAATATGAAATTAAATCTAACTTTGGAAACCAACTTTTTCCAAAAAACTGAAGAAGTGATGACATAAACTTGTTTGTTGTAAAGAGAAGACGCAGAAAGTTTTCGTATTATTTCTGCATTTCCAAAATTACGAAGTATAGGTCAGTGGCCAGTGGGGGTGTACTGAAATGGTAAGTTAAACTCGCGGATAACATATTGGTGAGCCTGGTCGATCCTCATTTCACAGGGAAGGCATCATCTGATAAGGAAAACTGGTTTATCATATCAATTTATAGGCCCACAAAGCACGTGGCATACAGCATGGTTTGTAGCTGGCTTACCTACATTATTTTCAAACGAACCTTACTTAGGACTTGTAAATATTTCGAGTGGACGGTTTTCTGTGTCCAGAAGTGTACATACATAATGTGGATCAAACAATAACGTCTACCTTATTTCAGATGCCCCAACCCTTTCACTTTCCCATTCTGACAAGGACAAACGTCTCGAATATGATTAGAAAAAGATCAGCATGAAGCAGGTCTTGTATTTTACCTGGCAGAAAGGGTTGGTTTGCTATCTTGCTCGACTTGGTTGGTCCACACCCAAAGGGTTAATATATACTACAATCTTTGGTCCACACCCTCGCAACTCATCCTCTATAACTTACGAACATTGCCACTGCGAGCGTATTAGGCTGATAACATGATGATATTACAAATTATTTTATTGCAGCCGAACTATTAAATATGGCGAAATTAAATCTCGTCGTATCCCGTATGGCACGATTATCAACACCCCTGACACATTTCAATGTAAACGAGCTGAATTATCCTGAGGACTTGCAGTTGTCGACGATGTCAATATCTTCTGGCTTCTGCCGATATGGCCAGTTTGGTCAGCAAGTGCATTTCCATCGGTACCCATCAATTACATGGCGCTGTAGTTTTCATATTTTATTGTATAATAATAATGACTATTTACGAGGGAATACGTATGCAAACGATGCGGCATGTGGGTACACCGTTGCGAAGCTAAGCAAAATTCCACTGGGTCACAAATTGGATGGGTGACCATTCACACAAATACCAGTTCGGGATGGAGGAATTGAGGCTGATACAACAGATTACTCGCAGGCCATCAACCTTTCGATAACACAGATTTGTGGAAAACCCCTGAAGTTCGAGTGGTGCTTTTCCAAAGAAGGAAGCTACGTGCCGGCTCCAAGTTTCCCCGCTTTCCTGTTAGGTTCATCACCTTCCTCACTAGTCATTATCAACCTATCATTTTTGATTTTAAACTTCTTTTTGAAGTTAGTCGAGATCATTGTATATAAATATAATGGACAGCATTGGTGGATTACTCTTGAATAAAAACTGACTTAGAAGTTAGATATCATCGTTTCGGAAAGAAAACCCCGTTCCAAACGAGCTAAAATTTCCCTCGGCTCTGTAATAATTTGAAAAGAGTTTTTTTTTTATGGTAGTTTATTTGGACAGACAGTGTTGTCTTTTTTTGACTCAGTGTGTTGCTTCTGTTTTATTTCGATTTGTACCTGAAGACGTAAATGGTTTTTTAGTTTCCGAAGAAACCAGCTTCAAAGCATTAACTATGCTTTCATAAGTTATACACTCATATAAGTTACCACTTTATACAAGAGAATTACGCTTCGTAAATTTCGTCTGATTATCTCAGTTGGTAGAGTATTGGACGCGAAATCCAAAGGACCCGATATCGAATTCCCGACCAGCCAGACATTTATGGAATTTAATATCCACCATTGATATCAAAGTATTTTCATTCAAGAGAAATCCAACGGAACACACATCAAACCCCAATCACGCTATATGTACGGAGATTTGATTCTGGCTCACGTAAATATATCATTTTTTCTGGAATGAATTGTTTCCGAGCAGTAAAATTATTTTAAAAAGTGAGAAACTTTCAACATTTCGGTGCGCACTGAAAACATCCTGTGACGTCAAGAGTCGCTACTACGTTTTCTGAGATTTACCCGGCCAATTCGGAGGCCTTCTTGACAAGGCAGCAACGGCAACAGCATACAGCAACCATGAATTACGTCATTTGTCTGTGCGGATGGCCGTCAGCCGTTTAGAGGCGTCCAAATCAATCCCAAATTAAAAGCGGCCATAATTCACTAAAAAATCATCTCACGAAGAAGACAAATATTCTCAAAAAACTGTTAGTAAATGGGGTTAACTGCTGAAAACTTTTAACAAACAAACTGCCAACGGTTTTTTCAACCCATTTACTAACAGTTTCTTTAAAACAAAGTTGCATGCGTTCCAATTTCAAACCGAACTCAATTTCACGTTCAAAAGTAGATGTATATTCTGCTTATTGTCTGTTTTGATTGCATGGTTGTATGTTGTAACGTGTGTGTTGCGTATGTTTGTTTGCAGCCGGTGCCCCTACCTTCCCGTCCCCGCACATTGTGAACGGGCAGCAGGCGCAAAGGGGGCAGTTCCCCCACCAGGCCGCAGTGCTCATCGACGGCGCCGGCTTCTGCGGGGGCTCGCTCCTGTCCACCGAGTGGGTCATTACCGCTGCCCATTGCGTCGACGGGTAAGTCTCGCCATCGCCATCGCCATCGCCATCACCATCGCCATCGCCATCGCTTCCAGAACGCGAGAATCGAATTAGCTGCCGGTTTGGAAACGGGTCTTTGTACTTTCCAAATTGGGTTGGTGGAGTAGGTATGTTTTCGAGTATGAATTTAATCCGAGTTAGCGAATGAAACCTACTTGTGCAAAGATTCCGTTCCTTCAAAGCAGCAGCTGGCTATGGATGGAATTAATGATCTAACAATTTAGGGCTGGACACTCTTATTTAAAAATATGTGTGAGCTGGAAGCTAATCGCTCGGTAACATTTTTCCTGTATTATTTTGGTTTCGGGAAGACCACCACAAGCTCCCAAGTCTTGCGGTTTGTCGAGAGGGATTGGGGGGAACGGTAAGGGAGCGAGTAAGCAGACGGCCGTGCCCAGTTGGTGGAGGAACGATCCCAGCATTTGCCTGGGACAGTTTTAGGAAATCACGGATTACCACGTCCAGGATAGCCGGTCACCGGGATCGAACCCGGGAGCCCCCGATTGCAATTTAGATGAGCAAGCCGCGTGGCTATCATGTTCCCGTGCTTGGCAGCCCATAAATTATAACCAATGGAAAGGACAAAGGATTAATTCTAAACTGGCAGCTTATTCGATCCCTGTTAGGTTCATCGTCACCCTCATTACCACCCTATTCACCGTCGCCAATAGACCAGTGCGTCAACGCCAGTTGTCAGTACAGTGCGTCGTTAAACACCACATAACCAATCAATCAATCAATCAATCAATCAATCAGAAGGCACCGGATAAGGGCTCTGCGAAGAGAAGAGACCGAGCAATTCGTACTTTGGACGAGTACATCGCAACGCATCTTGCTTGAGGCGAGGGATTTAACTCGTTCGGCGTTCCGCGAAGTGGATTTTAATTTGTGTTTGTGATTGTGTTACCGGCGTGCAGTGCGAGGTCGTGGGACGTGACCTTGGGCCAGCAGCAGCGCAGCGCCGACGAAGATGGCAAGATCACCCAGCGCACCACTACTGTTGTCATGCACGAGGGTTACAACGCGAACGTGCTATCCAACGACGTCGCCGTCCTCCGTCTGCCAACTGCCGTGCCGCTTGGAGGTAAACAACACAAATAACACAAACAACGCAAACAGCACAGACAACCAGGGACCGAAACCGATTGACATTTCGCTTCAGCTTTGTGCTAATGCCTTTTTGTTTTCCCAGGTTCAGCTTTGGCTGCTTTTTAAAATAATATATAGTGGATTAGAAACCGGTTAGAGCCAGCTAATTCCGGGTTTCCATACGTTTTACGAATAGTTACTACACTAAATGGATACGGCCGTCTATTCCAGATCCCTCTCGACAAGCCGCATGCAGCTTTGGAGTTGAGCGGTCCTCCCCTTGACCTCCTAGCAAATTAAGAGATTGTTAATTTTTTGAGACACATGTCAACTTCCTCATCTTAGCACTAGTTTTCAAAAAAACTGTTTACTCAACTGGGTAAAACTGCAAAGAAGTCCACTAATAAATTACGAAAGTTTCATGAACTATTTTGTACGCTTCATCAGGGGGCTTCGAAAATGACAGAAAATAAAGCTCACAAAGCTCATACAAAGCTTACAGAACCGTTCGCGAAACGGTGGGAATTTTTAAGTGGACTTATAAGCAGTTTTACGCAGTTAGTAAACAGTTTTTTTGAAAATTAAGACAATCTTCACACGTTATTTTTTCTGCGAGGCTTCTATCAGTCCTATCCTCATCGCGCCGGCTGGGCTTGCCAAGGTCACTCGTTGAAACTCATTCCACATTCCTCGTTCCTAATTTCTCATCTGTCTAAACACTCAAAGTCGAAGTTAGCGATCGAAGGAATGTATTGGATTAGGACTACACTCACTGGCTATCTCTATCTTGTCCGTAGAGTTCATCCAGATCGTGAACCTGCCGACTCGCTCTGATGCCGGCAACAACTTCGCCGGCTCTGCTGTGGTTGCAAGCGGTTGGGGAAAGACCTCTGACGGTAAGTGGAACGTTCAAATGAACCCACTATATTTTTCAAATCATTATCATATGTAGTGAAAGAAATCCAGATTCTTCATCAATTCTTTTTAGACCCATGTCTACTTCTTAGTCTTGGCACTGGTTTTCAAAAACTGTTATTTAACTGGGTAAAACTGAAAGGAAGTGTCTCAGATGAAGCTAACGACACAGTTCGCGAAACGTTGGGAATTTATTTGTGCATTTCCTAGCAGTTTTACGCAGTCAATAACAGTTTTTTTTGAAAATCCAGATTCTCTCTGATTCATGTGTGATATGACCGAGATTTTTTTTGAGCCTCACCAAATTAACAAATGACACACATGTCGTATGCTGGCTGCTGACCGCTGCTTGCTCACCTCTGAATGCTGACTTATAATTGCTGAATGTTGCGCAGCTTCCACATCTGTGAGCGATCAGCTGAACTTTGTTAACCTGAACGTGATCTCCAACTCCGACTGCTCGAACCACTACGGAGCCATCATCACTGGCCAGATCATCTGCTGCGGTGGTCCCGGAGGCATCAGCACATGCAACGTGAGTAACGCAACCCCCCCCCCCTCCCCACCACCACCACCCTACCTCTCTCCGACGACTCACGATGCACCAACCGAACGGTTTGGCATGCTGGATACACCGGTTCTCGTGAGATCACCGAAGTTAAACAACATTGGTGGGGTTTTCCACCTTCCACTGATTCAGCCTTTAGAGTGGTGACTGGTGAGTGCCGAGTCGTGAGAGATGAGTGGTATAGTCTTTGCTTTAGTTAGGAGTGCTCGAAATTTTGAAACGTTTTAATCCTCGCACTTGTAAGTATCCATGTTAACATCCCGAACATGTTATATGTCAGAATAGATGAGTCTGGCTATGTTGTCAAATATCTCTTAGACCCAAGTGCAACCGTCACATCTTCACTTTGCTATACCTATAATTGATGAGTTGGGGAGGCAGTTTGGTATTTGACAACACAGCTCTGTGCTCGAGTCAGCGACCAAGTCAACACGGGTAGAAAACCCGAGTTCTGTCAAATAAACATTGATTTCAAGAAAGATAATCCTAATCACCTCTAATTCCGTGCACTCCTAACTAAAGCAAAGACTATAAATGATGTCGATGCCCGATGGTGATTACTGATTGGTGTGCTCGTGGAATGCAGGGTGACAGCGGTGGACCCCTCATCCTCGCGAACGGAGGCTCGAGTCCCAAGCTGGTGGGAGTGGTCAGCTTCGTCTCCAGCACGGGATGTGCCAGTGGCGCGCCTTCGGGCTATGCTCGCGTCACTTCTCATCTTGACTGGATTCAGACCAACACTGGCATTCAGATCGGCAACTAAACTTGCTCTATGTCAACTTTTGATGTACTATTCAAACGAGTAAATACACATATTTAAAACTATTCTCTGCTTTATTAGTGTTTACGATTTTGTAGATGGTACTCGAAAAAATCAACGGTATGATACCAAACATGTTGGCATGTTGAATACACTGGTATTTCGTGAGATCACCGAAGCTAAGCAGCATTGCGCTGATTCAGGGGTTGAATGAAATACCTACAGTAGGGTTCAAGCTTAGTTGAGTTAGTTTTACCTACACTTTCTTAATTTTCTTCCCGCGCCATGCGGCCCAAAGGTTTGGGTCCCGACGACCGGAGCCGATAACAGAACCCAAACCCAGACCCAAAAGACACATGGTGGGGGAAGAAAATTAAGGGGAAGCTTAGGTAAAAATAACTCAAATTAGCTTGAACCCTACTGTAGTTCCGTTCGGGAGCGAGGTTGGGGGGCTTACAGCTAGTACACTAGCTTCACTCCCCTTGCATTCTTTTGACAGCTCGGATTAGTGGAGGAATCCTGTTGTTCAAGTTCTACCGTCCTTTCGGAATGGACTGTAAAGGGATGGATCGTATCTTTACATGAACCTTTAGCCTGTAGCTACGAAGCTTATAGACGTTGGGTACATTCGCTATTTTTTATAATCCTTACGTTTTATCAAATCAGGTTTTTGAGAAAACCCAATGTCACAAACTAATTGCAGCTCAGTTTTTAGCATCAAAAGCATAGGTGTTGCAGTGGTATTTCAATGGTGTTTTTTAAGGTAAAAATAGTAAAAATAACGACATTTGAAGCTTCGTCACTCAAAACCTGGAGATAACAAGTTCTTAAAATTTTGCCACATTGTGTATTAGACTGTTCTTAACCACTGTGAGAAGTTTGAAGTCAATTTGAGACAATTACCAATAGGATCCACCCCGTTTAGCGGTGATCTCCATGTTGATGTTCGATGGGAGTAGGCTACGTTCATCACGCTCACTATCACCCATGATTCACCGAAGCCAAATGATCAATGCCACAGGGAAAAAAATCAAGTGCGTCGTTAATCATAAAAAATCAATATAAAAATGAAGGTATGAACGTTTGAGCTTGGCGTTAATGTACAGGGCTCAATTCCAAGCTACAGAATAAATCCAAATTGACCGAGTGGTTTGGTACGCTTTCTATTTCCCTTCCTCTCATTAGACTAAATGTATCATCATCCTCGGGAGCCGAGCTGCCTTGTATTCGGAAGGTCCCAAGTTCGATCCTGGTGACCGATTGGCTCTCCTGGTTGTGGTTTTTCTTGATTTTCCACAGACATGTAAAGCGAATTATGGGATAGTTCCACCACAACAGGACAACAGGGCACATACGTCTTCTGACGGCCGCTGTTTCCATTCCATAACCGTTTCAGTCAAGCTGCCATAAAACAGCTTTGGAGCTTGTGTGGTTTTTCCGATTCAAAATACATACATTATCATCTTATCTTTCACAGACGCCAATAGGCTGGTGCCATAGGGCTAATCTCAACATTAATTTAATGCGTCGTTGAACACCAAGCATCAATAATGAATTTATTTGTACGGACGCAAGTATAAAACGAGCTCAATTCTATACTGTACGGACAAATTCAAATATGACGTCTTTAAGTTTAGGATATTTTAGGAACCGCAGGCGGAGGCAGCAATAGGGAATCAGCAACCAGCATTTAGAATACTTTCCACTTCTTGTTGAAATTGCTAATTAATAATTGTATTTAACATCTTTATCTATGTCATTGCTTTTTGCTATCAGAGTCAGCTGTGACTTGACGATGTAAGAAAGATAAGATGCAAATAAACGTAACATTCGAGACATTTTCTTTGACAGTGTGTATTATGTTTGTGTTTACGTTTTACGATAGCTTGGCATTAATTGTAAAGAGCGTCTTTTCTTCCCTCGTCCTTTTGCTGCCTCGTTCTCGATGGTGCCGGCAGGTAGTGGCGTTGGGGGGGGGGGGGTGGGG
>QKMV01000039.1:0-39668 GCA_003287335.1 Lednia tumana
GTCGAAAAGCACCAAGGGGACCACCACTTAACGTCCCTTCCGAAGGACGGTACGACTCGAACAGCATGGGATTTCTCTACTAATCCGCACTGTCGAGAGGTTGATGCCAAGGGGAGTGAAGCTGTTGCACTATCTTGAAACCCTCCAGCTTCTCTTCCAAACAGAACGGGGTTTTAGCATGAAAGGTAACTTATGTAACCTTTGCCCACCAATGTTGGGAACAAAACGTTTTGGTTAGGAATAATTACAGGCTAAGGCTGTGTCCGAATTTGTTTTTATCAGTCTATTGCTAATTCTAGGTCTAGGTCTAGGTCTTGATTTAAGGCTAGATCTTGATAAAGGTGAGATCTAGGTCTTGATTTCTCATCAATTCGACCATTACTAGATGAAGTACATGCTTCAGCCGCTAGAGAGCCTCAGAAGTCCCTGTAATATCAACCAGCAACTAATAAAATAGAACACATTGTTCAGCAACGGTACGTATGCGATTTTCTTTTATCTGCTGTCATCCGATCATCTGCTGTCAGTCCGCCATTATACAATCTAGCAATTAGGAATCGAATCTAGTGTACACTTTCGATTACTAGTTTTCATTCCTATTTCTCATTGCTAATTCTTACTCAAATCCCAATTCGTCCATTACTAGCTACGTCATAGTCAAACGGTGACGTCAAATCAAGATCTAGACCTAGATTTAGCACTCATCAACGAGATTTCGGACACAGCCTAAAAATTAGATTATAGAACCGCTATCTTCCTCGGAAACAAGTGAAAGTAGAAGGCTACATTCAGTATTAACAACGCATTAAATAAGACTAAAAACTACATTTTAATTGGTTAAGATAAAGCCACAATGCACATCTCTATTATTTTCAACCATACGAGCGAATGGAATCGGTAACGTGCACAGGGCACGTGAACTCTAAGGAAAGATTATCTTTAAAAAATTGCGTGTACCTACTAGTAGGGGAGCATAGGTTTTACCGTGCAACATTTTTGGAGAGCTTGTGCATTGTAACAATACATTTTCTCAGTGCCATGGTCAGTCAGTGAAAATACTCTGCGCACAGAAAGAAACATAAAGCGGGAAGCGTACAGAAATTAATATTTTAAAACAAAACTATGTAGGTATATTATCATTGTGTTTTTAAAACTTACTCTCGTACACAACATGCCGGGGTGGGGCTTACTTACGATTTTGCCCACAAACAATGACAGAAACAAAACGTATTCCCAAAACATCTCATTCTTTGCTACATAGACTTTCCGTTTCGTCCTGTCTTTGAGCCTTAAGTACCTTCGACCTTCATTCACCTCCGGGAACCGACCAATTATTTAATAAGTAATGTTATTTTAAGCAAACGATCATGTAGCGTATCCTTCTCAAAACCAATCCTCTCTACGAAACTCATAAATGCGGCTGGCGGTATGTTTTGCTTATTTCCAGAGAGAGAGGCATGGCAGCTGACACGTTAGCTACCGGCTTCCCTCGCTGTGTGGACGTTGGTCACTCATCATGCTCACAAGTAATCTAATTTCGCCATCGCAATTCCTTCCTAGCCCGACGACTGTCAAAACAAAGGGGAAGCAACGGCTAGCACGGCCGAAGAAGCGCTAACCAACAACTGCACATAAAATATGAGCCAGGACCAGGGGAAAAATCGCATAGGAGCAAAGTAGGAGAAAAGTGGTGAAATTTATTCACGCAGATATTTTTCTGTGCGTAATAGGCCAGTTTCATACTACCTATTCCAGAGTCAATAAGGACGATTAAAAATTTGCTTGGTAATGCGTTTATTTTGGAGAAACGTTTTTATTTAGTAGTTAATTGACAATGGAACGGAATGATCTGATCAACAATGGTTTGGAAAAAAGGCTTTGGATTAATCCAGAGTCAAAAAGGACTGTTCAAAAAAAGCTTATGTTCATTTTGAAACACTGGAAGTAGCATATCGGCTCAGTTAATGATATCACTTGCCGGTACGGACGAAATCACTGCGATTATAAATGTTAAAATGTCAGTCTTGTGAAAACTGAAGGTCTTCCTATTCGGCTACCATAGCTCGCATTCACGGCCACGAAGATTTCACACTTACAAGACCGAAGAGTGAAGAAAAGGTGTCTCTAACTTGCAAAAAGGCTAAATCCAGAGTCAATAAGGCTAAATAAAAAGGTATTCCCATAAGAAATACATTGTTAAACAAATTTTTATCGTCTCTGGAATGGCATTTTGCAAGTGGCTTCATTCAAAAAGTAATTCCAGAGACGATTAAAATCGTGTGTGTAATGCTTTTCTTATGGGGTTACATATTTAGAGGTCCTCATTGACTATGGATAAAGCCTTTTTGAATGTTTTCCATTGTTCAGCTTTGTTCACAGATAATTTTGCTTAATCGACACTGAACCGGTTCCGCTGCTTAGCGGGTTCAATTTATGCACCCACGTAGGCATTGAGTATTTCGTTTTCAACGTCACATTCTTAGCTGTCTATTTACAAACTGACAAGAATTCAGTATTTTGGATAGCATTGCAAGAACCTACGAACTATTTGGTCCTAATATTGGGAGCGCATTCAGAATCTTGAATCGAAAATCCGCGTGTGTGACCTCGCATCACTTTTCTTCAGTTCACTCGGCAAATTATAAGCACAATTTCAAATCATGGCACGCATTATTGCTCTCTACATCCTTCCCAGATGTTTATTACAACTAGACTGTACAATATATTGACCGATGTCCAGTATTCTCGTTATGTCCGAATCGCCATCTCTCTTGTCCCATTAGCGTTAATTTCCCTTCCTTCTCGCTCCTGTGTGTAACTATCTGTAATATTCTAGGAAATGTGCAGTTAGGGCAGTTAAGGGTAGCTTCCCATTAACCAGCCCTATACTTGTTTTATTGTATGGAGCCGTATAGCGGGAGCGGGAGAGCGCTTGACCGCTGGTCACTACATCATTTGAGTGCGGGCAAAAGGGAGAAACTACCCCAATACTAATGTCGGGCCTGCAGTGTTATTATTATACATGGACAGACCCGATGCCATTATGAAATTGGCTGAGCAGATGAATGACTAGGGAAGGATGATTTATTTATTTCGCCTAGGTATAGCATCGCGCTAGTACAGTCTGATAGCGACGCTCGACTGAGATTATTCGAAACGTTCGTTTGCCGGTTGATGTGGGCGGGGAGGTTCGGACGAAACTGACAGACGCGTAAAAGTTGGAGTTAAATTGGCCACATTTACCCCTGAACGCAACCCGCAGAGCACTTCCGCTGCAAAGCGGGCCCGGCACCACCACTTACAAGACGCGAGTGTTTTGTTTTTGAAAAGATAGAAAGTCAATCTAGCCGTTCGTACTCAGAATTTACGAGCTATACGAAGTAGAGTTTGTTTGTTTGTTAACAAGAAACATTGAATTGGAATTTTTACTTTATGCTCACACATTTCTTGCGAATGACTTTATATTTTCAAAAAAAACTGTTGGTAAATGGGTTAAACTGCTGAAAACTTCTAACAAACAAACTGCCAACGTTTCTCTAACTCTATTGAATGCTTCCTCGGGGCGATTGTCCGTTCAGTTTTCAGCAGTTTAACCCATTTACTGAGAGTTTTTTTGAAAACTAATGCTGAAATTAGACACAAGGTACGAGTCTTAAAAAATGTAATAACTTTAAAGTTTGATTTTGGTGTTTTTCTCAAAGTGTTAAAAGATAAATAAATGATCATGCATCTGTGTTACTCTTAACCAAAGGTATCTAATCAATAATTTTGAGTCGGAACAATTATCATACGCACTGGGCATAGTGCATTTCACACTCGAACTGATCCCGATCACGAAAATCGGAAACTATAAATTGGCAATATGAGAGGCGCTCTGCAGCAGACACGAACGGACGCTGGCCACGGAGCGAAGGGCGGCGCGACTGCGTGCGGGGTAAGTATTGTAATATCCATGTGGCTGCAATTGGAATCCCAAGGCTGTAACTTCACTCGGACAAACGCGGCAAACCAATCGCCCCCCTCCCGCTGCCACCCAAAATAAAGGACCCCACCCGAACAGTTGACCCCCCACTTGCGAGCGGCATTGTCCGAAGATGACCACTGCACTCCTAGACACAAAATGACCATTCGAATTCATTGCTTTTAGTTTTCACACATTCAGTTATCAACTTGAGTCGGGGCAAAAGTGACGTTGACTTTCGAGACCTTTCATCGACGTCCTTAGTTCCGTTGTAGGTAAATAACACCCCACGTGTTTATCGTATCTATAGTGACGTAGTTATGTTAAGCTTGTGAACCCAATCAGTGCAATAGTTTGTTCATTAAAAATATTTTCAAAATCGCAGTAATCCCATTATACGCTTAGGAAAGTTGTAATACTATAAGTACATTTTTTGTAAAGTTAGTACAAAACAAAACCTCGTCTATTATTGTTTGTTTCAAGAGAATTTTAGGACAAACAGGATTGCTTTGGTTTCTGTGTGACGTAGTACCTGTTTAAAAAAGAATTGTATCGAACCGATGTGTCAAGCCGAAAAATCTAGCTCATAAATAGAATTCGCGTCTATGTAAAGTATTAAAAAAGGTTGGTTTCCTTATTATCATAACATTTTTGCAACTTTTCTTATCATTGAGTTAAGCGCTGATCCAAGGGTTGAAATGCTATGGCCATGGCAACCTACAATTACATTAATGGAATTTGTTTTGTTTCTGAGGATTTCCTCGTAACGCTAGGTTAAGAAAAGTTGTAAAACTGGCCCTGAGAAGCCTAAAATTCACGACATTCTAGAGCCGCGATTAGTGACTGCACAGCCTCCTTGATGGGCGATCGGTCAGACTCACTAGCCCATATCAAGGATGCTGTGGGCGTGTGTACCTCATCACAGTCTTCTTTATTCATTGGGTCACCACTTATTCGGATGCGTCTAAAACTTGATCTGTGAAGTGTCAGAAGCTGCTAAAAAGAAGCGCTCACCTATTCGAGGAACTTGTCAAAATGTTGTGATGTTATAATGTGTGTACATAACTTGTTCCTGAACGTATGCTAAAGCTCATTGAAATACAAAATAATTGTTTCACAGGTAAAAAATCATTAAGATTAAATATAAAGCATACAAAACAATCACCAGAAATATATCGTTGTCTATCCAGATATACTATCTAGTAAAGTAAAGTACATAACTAGTATTACCTACTATAGAAGTATTAAGATATTTATGGTCGTAAGCAGACGCTTTAGTATTAGCATAAAGCTTTCCACAAGTTGCAGAAAGCATCTGAGCTGCCTTGCACGAATTGAGCGCCAAAATGCAAAAAGAACGTGACACAGTGGTATGGTAGCGGCGGCGGCGGCGGCGGCGGCGGTGGCGGTGGCGGTGGCGACTGGCGACTCGACTGACTCTTTTCCCTATTGATTATAGTCGGTGTGCATGTTAATGCCAGCTGACTCGGTGCTTGTTGGGACGACGTCTGCAAGGCCCAGCATGCCGAGAGAGGAGCGTCGGATCACCGCACGACGCCCGGCGTCGCGGCACAAACCGCGTCGAACATACAACGTCGCGACCTGCCAGCTTGGGAAACCACAACGACGCTGCACTGCGTGTTGAAAGTGAGTGACAACATCATAGCATGTTTATCGAATAATGCACGCTGGTCAAGTTTTCCACTGAATTCTTGCTGCACATTTTTTAGTTTAATATTTTATCATAATCATGAGGAATATGGGATGTATCGTACTTGATTAAGGCGTAATCGACATTAGCGGGAGGCTTTCAATGGTGTTTTACGCGTGAGTTATTTTCCAAATGATGTCAAGAGACATATGAATGTCGATGGTGCAGCATTACACCGACTATAATAACTGTCTGCGCGATCCTCGAGTGTCCAGTGCTTATTTATATAATATCGCGCCTCACGGCGACGCCTTCTGCGCCGGTTATGATATCCAACCAACACCGACGCCCGGCGTCGCTACCCAACAGGCAACAGCCAATAGCGTTATAGAATATGATATTATACAGTGCTTACGTCATAGATGGAGGGCGACTGGGGCGCGCGGCCGGTACCTGCGGTCAAACAAGTGAACTATACTACACGAGATGATCTTTTGTTGGTATAAGTGAGAGAGAGAGACGGGTTGAAAGAAAGGGGGGAGCGAAAGAGAAAGTCAAAGGGGAGAAATGGCAGGGGTCTCAGCGGTATTATATTGATTCGGGGGGCGAACGAGCCTTGGACATATAGTCCGAAGTCGGGGAGATGTGTTTTTTTGGATATCACAGAGAAAATATTGTGAAATTACGTATTTTTGATCGAATCGAAACTTTATTAGAATTCGTGAAATCCAGCAGCTTAAAGCGGTTATATGTCGGGTCAAGCATGGTGGGTGCATGGTGGCAGAACCTATCTTGGCAGGATAGCATGCCATACATGCAAACAGAATCAAGTTGCCATTCGTTTCTTAAAAGAACCAATTTTAACTACTTTTCGACATTTTTTCGAAAACCTCGTCCAGCAAGCGGCAACATGATTCTATTACAGAATTGTGATGGAGATGAAATTTCCTCCCCTTGAGTGGCGTGGCTTGTATTGATCGGGGCATCAGCTGGGAGGGAGGCTGGATGGAAGGGTGCGTTATGAAACCGGCGAGGGGCGACCGGACGGACGGAGGGGGAGGGAGAATACAACTTGTTATCATAAAGCATGCTCCAATCCTGGTTCGTTATGATATGATAGGCCGGGTTATGACTGGTGGTGGGGGTAAATATTAAATCAATACCAATAAACTGCACCAATCACAACTCGGTTATGATATCATATCAAATCTGAAAACCTTGATTGGTTGTTGCACCAATTCATAAAACAAAATGGAGATGTTGTGCTGCGATTCTATAACGACCTGGTGTAGGTGTTTTGCAGCCGGATAAAATGTGTGTTGATATGCGTGAAAGTACGACAAGTGATACGGAACAGCAAAACGATTTTCCCCTGTCTGCACGTCGATTCCAAATGAAGACCCGATTAGCCGGCGTCGCATCTGTCAATCAGCCGTCCTCCCGACCCCGTTCACTGGTAAAGTGCGAACTGTAATGACCTCGCGACCTTATTTGGAAAGCGTCCCAGCCGAGTTTCTCTCCACGCTTGCACTTTCACCCTTTTCTTAGTACTACTTTTTCCTTTGAACTGTTTCTGGTGACTAGACTCGAATCGAATGACCTAAATCTCATGTGCATGTCTGAAAGTGACCGTGGAGTCAGTTTTGTAGATTTTTTGTCGATAACTTAAAAACATTTTTGTGATTTAACAGCACGTGGTCATTTAAAGAAAGCTTCTGAATTCTATTGGGCGTATGGGCGCCAAAGTAGTGATGAAATGCAGAAAGTCAGAAGTTAATATTTAAGAGACGTACTCTGTCGGGGGATGTTGCTTTCCTTTGACATTCCTCGAGGAGACTTGAAAGATTCTGTCCCGTGCCCGCGTGTGTAGTATTGAGAAACGACATTGGGACATGGCAGGAGTTTTTAATTCTCCCCATGGACAAAGATGCTCGCATCAGAGCATCCCGAGGAAAAAAACGAGAAGAAATTGAAAATTGCTGAGGCAGCCTCAGAAGCAAGAAGACACGGAAAAAATAGAATGAAATAATCTTGCTCGCTCTTTGTCAGTCCTGCTCTCGACTATCTTTCTCAGATATAAACTGGAAATAGAAAGAATGGGAGTGAGTTGGATGACGGCGTGTTTTTGAAAGCCAACAAGATTAAAGTAAATTTCTTGAAAAGACGATGTCGGCTGGGATGGAAGAGTATGTCCAGTGAACACATATCGGGGACCGGGGAAGCATTTTCCACCCACTCCTGCCTGCTGCACCCCCAATACTTCTCCCCAAATCATGGACTGAACAAACGCAAGTTCCATCTCGTTCAATAAGTGCTACAGAATGTCCACGTACAAACTAGAGGCTTCAGATGCTTGATCCGATCTCCTGAAGGCTTCACCTGGTCGAGAATTATGTAAACATCAACGGTCAAGGAAATAAATCACCTCTCTTGGCAATGTAATTTTGTCCAATATTCCGCCAGTTTCCTGATATTTACAAACCGATACCAGTTTATTTTCAAGTCCTCAAACGAAAATCTCAAATACCTGCACCTTTATATTCTCATCCACTGTTTAGACATCAAACAAACCCCCATTCAAACCTCCACACTGTTGGAAAATTGGGAATCTATATAAAATGTGAAATGCTTAACTGATGCTCGATGAAGAGTAAAGGCGATTCAGAAAAGGGGAATACACATCGCATTCTGCGAATTGAATATTGACCAGTGGGCTTCATTGTGAAGTTGCGATACGCGTACGTGTACAAACGCATCAATATGTGTAAGAGGATGTGGGGGCACATGGATCAATGCGGACCCGCGTGATATTCCACACGCATGTAGCTTGTGTGCGTATATATCGACATATTGTGTACCGATAGATAGAGAGCTTTCAAAATCGGATCTTTGGATTCATGTCGTTATACCGCCACTATGGGGGTGAGGTTAGCCATGGCTGGGCAGGCCGGCAGGCCGATCACAAAACAGCATAGAAAGTCTTTTTATGAGGACACTCAGAGATGCTGGCCATCTCACCGTGAAGGAGAAAGAAATAGAAAAAGGAAATCAACGGATGTCCGTCTTTCTTCCTTTATCTGCTCATCCTTTGCCATTCCTCCCTCAATTCCTGCATCCACCACACCCATAGCCAGTCCTGAGCCCGCGCGCTCTCTCCCTCCTTCTCTTTCTACACCCTCAGCTTTTCCGTCACAAGTAAATACTAATCCTATTCTATAACGAGTGACCCCTGGCCATCTCGGCAGCCTTACCGACAGATGCTGCTGTTCTCTCGCCGCGCTTTCCGAGACACCGCGCCGGCTGGCCACTCGTGCGCGCGCGCTTCTCATATCGCGGCGCGGAGCGGCGACGGCGGCAGCGGCGGTGGCGGCAGCGGCGGCGAGCTTATCGTGATAGCCCAACCCCACGGAGGTCGAGACAGAAAAATTCAATATTAATATTGAGGCGGAGAGAAGAAACGTCCGCAATGCGCCAATCCCACCGGCTCCACCTCCCACCAGACAAGGGGTGAACCCTCTCCGCCAATGACGATGGACTTTGCACTTTCGAACTCGATGGATATGATGAATTTATGGATCTAATAAAAAGCAAGTTTCCCATTGGAAGAGAAGAGATAACGCCGGAAAGAAGCGACGGGGTGGATGAAGGGGGTGGATGATATTAATTTGTCGGAGATGAAAAGTCTTCGGTCGGGGGACACGATTCAGTCAGATAAATAACTATGTTCTTAAAATTAGCAACACAATCTGTCAATGTCTAATTACGTTTTTGCGCTTCTATAATTTTTCGTTTCAAACAATCCATCATTGGTTTTACTCAAGTAACTAACCTCACTTCCAGTTATACTGAACTACGACTTATTCTTACGAACATCCATTTATTTCCCGCTTAACAACATAAAGCTTTCCTATTTACTCTCTCAAAGAAAACTCGGCGATGCTGAGCAGGTTAAAAGTGCGCATAAAATTGACCCATTAAAATCATCTAAGCTTTACAGCTTGAAGATCAAGCAAAAGAGGTTCATTTTCCGGGCGGTTACGCCTCGCCAAACTCACCGCAAGCGAGCCTTTGAGGGTTGACGGAAGTCGACGGCGGGGGATGGAGGTAGCTTCCAGTGGGAGGCTGGGTTGGGGGTGAATACGCTTGATCTGCATACACCACTCTCAACGCAAGATATCGCACAAGTCGTCTCGCGGATTATCGATTGCGAGGGTCCAGCGGGCCATAGCGGCGCGAGTCTGACTGATTCGGATGACCACCGGCATTTCCCACGGAAATATCATCCACGCGTACACGCAAATGACATAATATTAATTATATCGAAAAATATAACACGCCTCGTATCTTTAAGTCATTCTTCGTCTATATAAGAGAGATGAAACAAAACAAGGTGGAGGCGCCGGGTCCAATGTTATTTGTGGACTTGCTCTGCGGGCTGCGTTCAGGGGCAGCGCATTATAAAGCTAAGCTTTTTTCCCCAGGTCTCGAGTTTACCTGACAATTACTTTGGCGTGTGACGCAAAACAAACAGTTTAGGGAGAGGGTGCGGCTTTTGCAGTATACAACAAGGGGAGGCTGATTTTACGTTTCTTTTTGAACATCGAAACTCATACTTCCTTCTTTTAACGGGGCAGACAAAAAAAGCGTCGAGGGAATCTGAGGGCCTATTCATGACAGTCAAGTGATAGCGACACACTGATTGGTTGACATTTTAACTTCCCCTCGCAGCTTGTCAACTAGATAACGTGAATGTTTGTCTAACGGGGCCAAATTGTTCTGATCGTACTCGGATTTGTAATTGAAACGTGGTTAAAAATTGACAAGCGGCTGCCGTTGAGAGGTCGACTAGCGCTTCCGGCGTTGCCTACGGGAGAAAAGCGTACACCACACGTTATAGGTAACTCAACCGTTCTCGTGCGTTCCTGCACAATGCATCTCAACCGTTCCCGTGCCGTGCCAGGTCTTGCGGTAATTTAGCAATTATGCAATTTAATTACATGCATTTATTGTGCAATCAGATGTTTGTGCTTTGTATGTGGCCAGCACCACACGTAATTGAAACTGAATTAGTAATTAGTGCCTCAACTCGAATGTAAACTTGGATCCCCTCAAAGTTAATGTTGATGTCCAACTTACTTCCCGCGGGTGAAGAGAGCGCGAGTCGGTGGTTATCGTGGGGGCGGGACGTAGAGAGCGAGAGAGTCGTCCAAGTTTCGGTTGCGGTGCACCGAGTTATAGTGGAGTAAGACGCTGCTGAGTAGAACCTCTAAGACGGCGGCAGGCAGGCAGGCAGGCAGCCAGGAAGAAGAGGCGAACCTCAACCGCACCCTGAGCGCTGGCCTGACTCGGACTGTCGCACACAGATCTTACAACTAGTTCGAGACACCGGGATTAACCTCGCGCTGACGAGCAAATTGGATTGTTGCGAGCAAGCAAACAATCTTGGCATTGCTCTACTTTCGCTGCGCGAAGAATATAAACAAGCATCAAGGGTTTTCACGATAATCCTCTCATAACTAAACTAAACTCGGATGAGAACTTCCTGTTATAGTTAGTTGCAAACAGACTTTCGTAAAACGAACAATTTAATTAAAAGTGTAACATTGTCGCCCGATGGTTCATTTGCCTTATACGTATTTTTGTGTGATACCACGAAGCTTTTACTTAAAGCGTATAATGAATGGTCAGCAACATAAGAAATAAGATACACATAAAGGAAAATACGTCTTCAAGATGGAAGATTTTTATCTTTGTATTTCCTTTTCCTTTTCCATCTCGAAGAGTGGGCGGTGGGTGGGTGTTAGGGTATATAGAGTGGTCATCGCAGCACCCCTACCTTCCTTCCCCCGTTCCTGCCGCCACCGCCGCTGCCTCGGGCTAAGGCACGTCCCTTGACCATCTCGTCGATAACAGGCTCCGAGTTTCCATTTGGACCAAGCACACATGACGAGTCCGTCAGAGCGAGCGAGCGAGCCTGAGCGAGATGGAGAGAAATGCAGTGCACTACAGTCCAATAATACAGATAGAAGAACAACCTTCGGCCACCAGCTCGACGACTTCTATCTCACTCGCTCGGCATTCTCCTCTCGGATACCAATCTCTTTGTCTCTCTTTTAACCCTAACACTAAGTTTTCTCCCGTCCCTTTTATCTAATCCTTGTTGGAAGCTGATGGAAGCCCCCGAGCCCGCTGCCCTCCCTCCCCTCTCCTCGCCGCTGGGCGAGTGGTCACTGTATGTACGGGGAGGAGGTCGTCAATACTTTGAGACTGTGCACCCGGTGTCCGTCCGCTAACTTTATCGATGAGCCTCACTCACAATCCAACTATCGGAACTTTTTCTTTCTTAGTTCAATTTGTTGGCTTGAGGCCTACATGAGAGGATTGTACCGTGCCCGCACCTCGGGGAGCGAAAAGGAGACGAGGAGCGCGAACGCCGCCGACGTTTGCGGATAAGTCCGAGCGAGATGGAGCGAGAAATGAACGAGATTTTGTAGAGGCCATTACGACCTCTTTAAATAATCCATGTCCGGACTCCATAGGCGAGTGTATTGACAAAGAGGAAGTGCTCGGACTATAATAGAAGCGCGGGGGTGGGAGTTGGAGGGTGGCGCGCGGAGGGATATGACGCGACATGAAACATTTATAACCGAAATCTGGATTCCAAACACGACACTGTCCTCAAGTCCAGGCGAAATCCAAACCCCTTTTCGACGGTAAATATATAGCATGCAATTTCATTATAGGTACATTTGACGACGAAGCGCGCTGCGTCCATAGAAAAATATTCTCAGCTCGTGGAATTATATGAACTGAATTCAGCAAAATACTTTTCGTGTGCGCTATTGAAAATGTGTTGCTCTAGATTAGAATCTAGAAGCTAAGCGCCTGAGGGCTATGGAACTAAGCCAGAAGCCCTTCAAAGAGAGTTGTCTTCACTTTTCGTGTGATTATTCTCGAAGAATGTTGTCATAAGGACTATAATATTTGCGCGCCGAAGGCAGTTTGTCGATATTGGCGTTGTTTTCTCACTTCTTCTAAGCACTCGACAGTCCAACCCTTCACTTGATACACACTGTATCACGCAAACGTCCTGCAATTGATGTTGTTTTCCTTGCCTCGCACCTCCACGGCCGCATATGGCGCGAGGGCTCGAAGTTCCCAGGGAGATGTGTGATATACTCGCACATCATTTACACCTAGTGGCGGCACATATCGGGTTTCCTGAATATACCGTCAATTTTCACAACAAACAAATTACAAAAAAGAACGGGAAAGTGGAAACGTATTTCATTCATGTTTGCTGGAGGGTGCTGGAATTGCTAAGCCGATAACTAAGTGGATGGAAAAATAATTGATTTTTTTATGAATAGACGGAATTGATCGTTCGATAGCTTTTACATAGGTTTTTTAAATATTGCATGTGCTAAAATACAGATTTAGGGATTCGTTTTAAAATTTCATTTTACGTAATGGCGAGAATCTACTAATACTGATTGTAAGAACTCACGTTACTTTATTTATCCGGCGTAGAACATATTTTCCCATCTCTCCGAAATCTTCGGACTCATTTATAGTTTTAGTAGAAATATACAGAGTTGGATCTTACCTAGAGGGTTTTCTTTTCAAACTTTTGTCGTCTTTAAAGAAGATTTAAAAAATTAACAAAGTAACCAAACTTTCAGCTAGTTTTACATTAAACTGGCAAATAAATGGTACGAATTCTTTGTGTGCCAAAACTATTTCAGCCAGGCAAGAGAAAAATAAAAAAACGCGCTAAATTTAGATCCTGTGAAATCAACAGACATAGCGTTGCGTCGACAATCGTTGCAGAAAAAGAGACGCCAAAGACGAAAGTGCATCAGTTATAATACATTAATGTCATTTCCGCAGATTTCACTTCCAATTGCTCCCGAAGCATAACACCGCGGTGCTCAATTCCTCGAGGGTGTATCTGTACTCTTTATCTGAACGCGAAGATGTAGCTGGTCGTCCGACACAGAAGCCTTCGTTGATCGAGTAAACCTGCCCTCGTGTCCAACATGCTAACATTTCAATCCGAGACAACACAAAGAACCTTATCTTCAATAATAAAGCCGCTTGCTAGAACAATCCGAGGGATCCCTCCGACGGCTCCCACCAATCTACATTAATCCCACGTGACCTAAGAAAAAGTACTGTGTCGATGAGTTGGCGTTTAAACATCGGATATTGAAGCAAAATGGCGAGACGAAAAGAAACATTTAGATGATATCCCCCCCCCCCCGTAGGCCTTGGAGTTAAAGTTAACTATGGTTTATTTGTTATCCCCACGACGACAACCAATCACATTAACACAGCCTATTTCAATACAAGCCATTGGTATTCGTTCTAAATAAGAATTCAAATAGTTTGATATAACCAGCCTGTTAAAATGGAATTAAGTGCAAAGTGCAATAACGTCCGAAGTAGGTCGCGAGTTGAGTTTGTAGCTTGCACTCTATTGCTGTCTGCATTTTAGTAATCGAGACGCATGTGCAATCTAAAAATTATTACTCGAATATTGATGAATTCGTAAGGCGATAACGCAACTTTTCCCATCATGCAACGTGTCTTCTTCAATTACGTGATGAAGACGTGCCATTAATACAATATAAAGGTTTACGAACTTACTTCTTTCCTTTATATAGACATGTACCATGGGTTCGGATAGAGATCAGCCAACCAATTACCGGGCTTCAGCTAACTCGTAAACCATTTGTCTCCTTTCCCTTTGTTTCTTTGTCCATTTCCTCCTCTCTCTCGAAAACAGCGGAGATGTGTGAAGATTGGACACCTCTTTCTCTTTAGTCTTATTCTACTTCTTCTCCTTCTTCTTCTTCTTCATCTCTTTCGTACAGATAGGAGCTCGTGTTTGGGCTGTTAAGACTATCAAAGTTTGATTAGTTCGCTAGATGCTTTCTGTGCTTCACCCACCTTATATATATATAGAGAGACCATCGTTGCAAAAGCCGAATAAGTGAGGACGGACAGTGGTCATTTTTCTTCTGTTTTCAATCTACGCTCGCTGGACTGGAAACTCTACTTCTTCTCCCTCTCTTTAACAGACTTATTTCTTTTCCCTTTTTCATTTGTTTTTTCTTTCTTCTTATATATAAGGCCATCTCTTTTCTCTTCGAATGTGTGTTTTGTTTGCAACTTTTCCCTGTGAAATTAGCGACCTCCAATTCGAATTCGGAAGTCTTAGCAAAGTTTCGTGCAGAGCACAGCGCCTTCGCTGCAGCACCTTCGCATGGTCGTGCAGAGAGATAGAGTATGCTAGGTTTGAGGTAAGGGGCAGACAGCATTCAACAACGGAGCGGAACACGACGATAAATGAGTCTGTCCGCGACAGAAACCTGCGAATTTGTCGAATGTCCCCAGCCCCTTATAATGCATGTTGTATGCTTACTACAATGAGGCAAGAGTGGGGAACCGTTTCACTCTGGATGGTGCTCCTGATTTATAAGCTATGCCTAAACAAGATCTATTAAAAGTGGTCGACGATGTCTAGTTTTTAGCAGTGTTTCAGAAGAGAGAGAGAGAAAGAGACGAGCTATTGTTTTAGTCGAAATGAGGGGTGGGAAAGAGAAAGATGATCCTATCTTCAGTAAGTTAGCTAACTTGACTGCGATCATAAACCCTTGTCAGTCTTCCGCGATCCAAGCAAAAGGTTCGATGCGATTAACGACGGGGGATGCCAAATTCTCCTACCCCATCCCAGCTCACGGCCAATGCACATTGGCGCAGGTCGAATAAATCATGCACTTTTTAGCATCTCGCCGATTCCAGTTCTGATGAAAATAATTACCCGCAAGTTTGGCCATCATTCAATCAACTCGGGAGCTGGCACCCCTGGCGACGGCGATGGCGTTGGCGGGCCGCGCGAGCGCTAGTGATAAGTGTTTCGCGCGGGCAAAGTAAAGTCTTACCCTGCCCTTTGAACCAGCGGCTCGGGGCTGATTGAACCACGCTGACCCCATAGGTCCTGGTGTAGCCCGTGACTCCAACCTCCGCGTCGGCGTCGGCCGCCTAAAAAAGCGTAAGGATTAGAGTAAGACGTCCTGTTAAATAAATCAGGACCGAAATTTAATTCAGTTGGTACAGGTTGTCCCAAGAGAAATGGGAGAGGTTTGCTTTCAAACACAGATTTACACAGTGCGGAATATTTCGAACGTATTGTTGTAACTAATATTAAGTTACGCCATTTCGTAGGGAAACTGCGAAAGTTCGCGAACGTGATCTCCAACATTAAACTGTTAATCTCTATTTTGTTGTCTTACTCCGATCGTTATTCTTCATGAAAGAGACCCGTGCTGCCTGAGCTCGTATAACGCAAAGCAATCTAACTGGAATCAAGATATTACAGGGACATTTCCAAAAGAATTATTTCTCCACGTAGGCAATATAATGTTGGCTGCGGGCGAGTATCATCTCAACTGTTTGGATATGGATCTCAAGATGGCGACAGAGAGAGGATAACGCCGGCCGCCATGCACCGAAAGAGATGAAATGGCAACGGGCAAACAGAAGTGGCATTGCTACCGAGCAACTTAATGGCCGGATCCCGGAAATTGTGCGCACATATATATCTCACAGCAGATTTATGAAAGTGCTTTTCTTCTCGAGTAGTGGGGAAAGCGGGGCGCTAGCAAATGGAAAGGGTAGAAATATATACAATGCGCTGTTCTCTCCATTCCTGTATGCTTCTCTTTCTTCCCTATCTGGGAACGCATTGCTGTAATTTTCTGCCACGAGATTTATATGCCGCTAAGGTGCGTTCTGCCCTGTTATCGGTATGGAATGTGAAACGGTGTATGGCGGCGGTGGCAGCGGCGGCGGCGTCGGGAGCTGCTGCCGGGAATTACCGCTTCCAGCAACTTTCTCAGCATAAGAGGCCAGACAAGAGGGAAATATTGCCGGGTGGAAATTGAGTGTGTATGGTACACCTTCTGCAGTCGTAGCTTATACAGCAATGGGCAGTTATTTCTCGCTCGGCTATAGTGACCAGTAGTTGGTTTTCACTCCAAGATAAATGATTCTCGCCAGGTCGGAGGTCAAAGGGGTGGAGTTCCACTCTGCGGTCGCCGACGCTGCACTAGGATTGATGTTGAAACCGAGGAGTAGTAACTTACAAGTGAAAGAAAATAACACGAAATAACGCTCGACGCTGTGCTGAAGAAAAATAACCTCAGTCAATCCCTCGAGTATTGGTTCGAATCTGCGAACACCAAGTGTTGCTGCATGGTTTGAAATTAAAGTTTGAGTGGAGCGGGGAGCATTATCGCATACGTAACTAGTTTGCGAATACGAGCGAAGAGAGCCTTGTTTAGACTCCGTGCTCTCGCGAGAAGAATGGGAAACGAGAATGATCATTCGACATGCTCTTTTGTCTTCCATCTCAGGCGTTGCCATGCTTTAAGGACGTATAGGATGCCACTAATCAGATCGTCGCATCGTGGAAGTCTTTGATTGCATATTCCATGAAACTCTTCTATATTATTATTAATCTTTATCCGTTCTCTATGTCACTCAAGGCACGACCAATCAAATGGTCTGGGAAACAATGGGCCCTGGCAATAATCTTTGTGACAAATCACATATGCTCACTTTTTTTTTTGACACACCGGAAAAGGAACAGAACGAAAGCTACGACCATGTATAGGTTGCTGTCTGTATACCTCTACCTTTGATTATATAGTGGCTATCAAAGCCTCTACCTTGTGCTTCCAAATGCACCTCATATTTACAGTTGATACTCATATTATGTCATTTTACCTACTTATAACCTCATTGAAAATTTGCTAAGAAATTATACTTTCTCTCTGTATGCAATGCACTTATTTCTCAGATTTTTGTCATCGTTTGATCACTCGAAATACTGGTATTTTCATGACTTCAGCATAAGCCAATCAAATTAACAAAAAATTGTCAGCCTTCATAATAATAATATGATAATGCCCCGCTTGCTGCATAATATGGAGCGCGGACTTTCCTCCACGACCAATTTCTATTGTTCTTGTGCATGAGTCGGTTTAATTACCTCATTTAAATGATGTTTATCTAAATTACATTTCCTAGGCTGAGATAGCGCGCGCACGGCGAGTGAGGATATAGAGCAAACAGCACACGGCTAGGGTATTATTGTTTCTGTCAGTTTTACTGCTTCATAGGGCGAGGGGGATGAGGAAGCAATAATAACTTGCTGGTATTAACTGGAGGTGATACTATAGTTGCGTCTCTAAACGCATAAGCCTTATGTAATTGCCATGCTGTAATCTGTTCGCTTGGGTTAGCCCATTTGTTAGGAAGATATTGCCACATAGGACACAACCGTTATATTAGGGAGAAATTATTTGAATTTAGAGGGTGACATTGAACGCAAAAGCGAAAGCATCGTCGTGAAAATGGAATGCGTATTTCATGTTATGCTAGATACACAATAGATGCGTCGACAGGTTCTGTTTTTGTGGGATGATATTGTCGTTTTACCATTATCCGCGATGAAAACCCCCAACAAGGATCTGATACAATTTTTGGTTAAAGAAAAAATCTTGCAAGATCTCACAATATTTAACTTTCCGAAGTATCGTTTAGGATTCCATTTAGAATTGGTTAAAGTTTTCTGCTTTTATCACAGATTGATCAAATCATCGATTGTTTGATTACTTGAGCGTTGATTGTATACAGAAATTAATTAACGAAAGCAGCCACTATTGTCACAAAAACCAGTCGATGTCGATGATAACATAAACGTCCATATGCTATCAATTCACGGAGACCGAAAAACAAACGTAATTCAGAAACACATTTAATCAGATCGTGTCCGTACGTCACGGAAGCGTGAATTTGGCGGGTTTGGTTGATCGGTCGATATCGGTGAGTACTTTGATGCCATGATTGACTCCTGACATGAACCGCAAGATTAATAACCACCATGCCTCCCCATCCACCCCTATCGGCAACCACTCCATATACGTGGCTAATAACTGTGACGTTAAATAAACGATTATTGTTATGTTTTCACCGCGGTGTTATGAATGACGAGTTCTATTGGTTCTGTCCTTCGACAAGCCGACGAGCTAATATGCGTCGAGACGCGTGGCACGCACGTGGCGTCATTTATGACGTTTAGTTATGATAACCGCATCATGCAACACACGTGCGTGTTTTCATTGTCGCGTGCTGAACGCAACTGTACGCAATAAGAAATTACTAATTATACGTTGGTTTGGGAATCAAGCTAGATCACAGAATTATTACAGCTTGTTATTAAGTACAATTTGGCAATACATTGGGAAAACTTTTTTCAGTTTTTAAGTAGCTACCTATGTGCGTTATAATAGAATGATTTAATCCTTCTATTCCTAAAACGCCGGGACAGAACGCTATCACAAGGGAATATAGAGCCCTCAAGACTCCTGAACCCTCAAAAGCCACGTCCTATCAATTTTACACCCGTGTTTCTACGGAAACGTACCTTAGCCTCATACGTAAGTCCGTACATACCTAGTGTGAAGATAATAAAGTTAATAAACACGTGACATAGGACGATTAACTTGCATAACTCAGCGTCGTGAATAAACAAGAAAGTATTCTGTGAGCGCCACACAATTTATGATGATCCTGTGAAAAAAATTAGTCCACTTGTTCACGCGCTCTGAGCATAATATATTTGTGAAAATAGACGGCACTTAGCCAACGCATTCGTATGAAACATAAAAGCATTTTTGAACAAATTAATCTGCAGGTTTTAATCGAGCTTTATGGACCATTTTACGCGCGCTCTTTCGAAGCCGACACCTTTCCGGTCTGGAGAGCGTCGCTCGATGATCTAGCGGAGATTATCTATTATGAGAGAATATATTCATCGGACGAAATATAAAAATAACCTCCACCTCATCATAAGACTCACTGGCCAAGCTTTGCAATTAGAGTGATTGATATGGCAGAAAATGAGTGCTTTTTTTTATGAGCTGGATTTATTCGCGGCAGCGCTGGGTTTTGAGATATTGCGCGCTGTGGACAGAATGGATGAATATTGCACGGGAGAAAATCATTCCGGTTAGATTATGACAGGTCGTAAATAAGTCGCGCGTGTCTTAAAAGATGATATTGCGCGAAGGAGAGCCGCCTGAAAAAGTTTTGCTTATTAATACCGGGACTGGTATCTCGTGAATCTTCCCTAGTTAATGTCAGTTTTTGACACTTGGCACGGTTAAACACGAAAATTTATGAAACAAACATTTTATTTTAAAAAATGACGCTCGAAAAAATGTGGGTGAAATTCCAGAGTCTAATTTTGTAACATATTAAATGTGATGATGTCGCCACTGTGCTTGTGTTTTTGGATAGATCCAATATCTATATTGGCAGCTTCTTCCACGCGGTTGTTCATCTGTTCTGCGTGAAGAATTCAATAAAGTTGCACCTTTTAACAGTATTCATGTTTTGCTAAAGCGGAGCTCATTATAATCTTCAGTGCCTCATTTATTATAAATACAGCAACACATTTTATGAATATCTGCAGGCACAAATCATCTTCCCGTGACAGAACGTCCTTATTCTATGTGTCAAAAATATACACAAACATGTCAACATTTAATAACGCTTACATTTTACAGATGGTTATGAGGAACGGCGTTGTAATTTGTCGAGATGTCACGACGCTTCAAACAGGTCGCAACAAATTATTTAAAAACAACAATTTGACGTGGCATCGTGTAATGTTCGCAAAAAAAAGGGTAGAAGATGTCTTCCATCATAACCAGTCTTGTCGGTGATCTATGTTTATGAAGGAATGCGGCGCTACTCGACGCCTAAAGACGCCGACGCCAATGCCGACGACAACTACGCTAACGCTCTCATCTCAACTTCATCATAAAAGGAATGTCTAGGAATATTTGAATTGCTCTCACATACCGCAAAAGCTGGCAGTAAGGGGGTTGGGAGGGTTGTATTATGAAGACGGGAACATGAGAAACCTTGAGATCTAAGATGTAGAGTACATTAAAAACACGTTGACTCGTGTCTCGAGGGACGATTTAACAAGCCTGAAGCGCAACCCTGAAAGTAGTAACAACGATAGGAAAAATAAAATTCGCCTAAAAATTGTAAGCCGATCGTCTAGTGCAATAAGAAATAAATAATCATTATTTTGTTGCATAAAGAAATAAAAGTCTTATGAATTACATCTTAGCTTGGATTATTAAACAGGATTTTGAAAAACCTACCCTTAAAACATTACCTGACTACAGAAAGCACCCATAAATGATAGTTCCGTGTGGTGTATATAGTTCTGCCTTTAAATTACAGCGACAGCAAACATTTCCTCCGGGATGTACAATGTACATAGTCCAGAGAATCTTAGCTGAACCTTGTAATTATTACGGCCCCTAAACCCTACCTCGAAGACAATTCAAAGTAATTTTACATTATAAAGATATATAGGGACGTGAAATTGTTCTGTGTAGTAAGGTATGAAATAAGTAAACCAAGGCTTGCTACTGGGAGACAAGCTGTGGTGGCTCAGCCTTAATTATCCTATCGTTGTTCCCATCTCGTCTGAAGCTCATCTTACTAAAGCTTGTACCGTCTTTTCCGTGGTCTTCTTAATCTTTCAGCAAGACAAACCAACCACAGCCTACGTTCCACCCCCACCCACGCCAACCACCCACCCTCACTTTGTTCCGGTAACCAAGCAACCAAAATTAACTACCACTTTTTATTTGCCCTGTGAGAGAAGGAAGCGGAGAAGCGAAGAGGAGCGAACAGTCCCCGCAGAACTTAACTAGCAGAAACTCAAGTTTTGATGTTGTGGAAAATCAAATGATGAACATGAAAAATTATGCAGACTTTATAATTAAAATTAAAAAAGTTTTCCTAGGCTCGCTTTTTTTCGTTTTACATAAAACTTTTTCTCTGATTATACTTTGTCGAGTGGCATTAGATTGCCAATGCACGCCATTTTATTATCTCACAACTTGGTTAGCTTTTCTTTTTCGAAAAGAAAATAATTTATGGCCGAAAGTTTCATCCGTTATTAACTTTATTTATCCATCGCAGTCGAAGCTTTCATAAAGAGGAAGAAAAAAATGCGAAGGCAGTCAAACCTACCCTCACTCTACAGTGTAAACTGTAAGATTTTACATCTATTTTCGGTGGAGGTGCCGTCTATTAGCACACCTCACTACACGAGCGTATATGGTAAAAGTTTAAACTAACGGCGTGTACTTTTTGCACGTGACTGAAAATCTATCGTACAATAAACCAATTGCGATCAAGTCCATCCCAATGATTGCATTCAAATAGGTTGTAAAATTTTAATGAAATGTTTTGATTTTCGTGCATGCATAGGTTTGCATGTTGCAATGTTGAAACAAGAGCGCTTTTGATGGCATGTCAATGAATAATGCGACGGTATATCAAACCTCCCTCATTCGAACTGCCACAGTAATACGATTGCTGCTCGTCAATAATGCATTCCCCCCAGCATAGTTAGTTATACTATTATGTAAATCCACGGGCTATAGCATTGTCACAATGACGCGATCTCACTGGGTAAATGTCAGCCTTAATAATGCACGGTTTAGACAAAGGGTGCTGCTGCTGCTGCTGCTGTCATACTGTGCTACAAAATTACAGGGATGTGGTGTATACACCGTTACTTTTTTTTGGTGTTTTTTTTATGGACGTGTGTAGTTGTAATACGTAAATTGTGCATGCTGCTAATTTCAACGAAATTTGCATATTTGGTCAATTTGTGCGTGGTACAGATTGAAATTAAATTCCAGACGAGAGATGCCTTTATACATGACGGGAAAGCAATGCAGCATGCTCGTCTATGTACATGGACGGGAAAGTTTTAATTGAATGGAAAATTTGCATGCATGCACGAGAAAATCACATTCTGTGCTTTTTTATGCAGTTTCTGGGAAGTGACTCACAGACATATTTTAAAATATCTATGTTCTACTGATACGCTGTTTACCTCATTTCGTGTTTAAAGTGAACCTAATGTTTAAAGGAAACGTCTGAATCTCAACGAAGAATGATCAGGATCACATTCCGTTCATCTGGTTATGAAAAAGGAATCTCAAATATTGTAAAGTACGAAATTTAGCTAATTTAATACCTACGGTCCGGCAAAATTGTGTAGAAGATGCGCAATACCCTAACTTTCAGTAAAACAATTTAGGAAATATAATTACAGTTATCAAGTTCTTTCGACTCATGTCTAGCTCCTAATCTTAGCACGAGTATGGGAGTTTAAGCGGATTTTGATATCACGGATTTATAGCTTTCAACCCACTTTGTAATCAGTTTTTATTTTAATCAGAGCCCACAAAAATATTTTACTACATCTCTCTTGTTTCGTGGTTTACTTAAAGTTGTCATCAGCACGCTTTGGCCGGCTACCAAATAAACACGACGGCATACATAAAGTAGGTGAATAGGTCCTAAAGTTCACTTCATCGAATTGTCGATATGCTCATGCAAACTTAAAGGAGCGTCTTCAAATGCGAACTATTCAAACAAATAACTTGCTTCGAAGTTTGAATACTTCAACTAGTTGCTTCACGAGACTTGCAAACTGTTCTTTTGTCAATATACCTTTGCTGAGTATAACCTACTTAATTCATGGTAATCGTGTGTTCAATTTATCAGAACGATCAACAGACGGTAGGTATAACTTAAAAGTAAATGTATCGCGTTATGTCGATGAGCCTAAGCTGAATCGAGTATTTTTAATTACAAAGTAAGAACTGAAAGAGTGGAGTTTCAATTTACTGGTATAGAGTGCATCAGAAGAGAAATTTAACAATAAAAAGCGCTGGCATACTAAATGGCCCAGGCAACGATATAGTTCTATATAACCGCAGGAAAATGGTGGACATCGGACAGGGGCCAGTGAGCGTGCTCAGTCAAGAAGAAACCCCTTGCTCCCCCAAACTCTTCATCTTACACCCCCTTCCAAGCTCCCTGGCCGTGTATTGATCTTCCTGAGAGGTCCAGCCAGCAACATCGGGATTCGCCAGCATTCAATCGTAGAAATACAAAACAATCGCGCCCGCCGCGCACCGCACAGTTCTTAATTATGATCAGTTATGAATATGATTTCATAACCTGGTTATGAAATATGGGTTTTTCATACATAAAGTTCTAGATGGCAAGCTCTTATACGCACGAATATTCATTCTAACTTTTTTTTTAAATTTCACATGCACGAATTTAAGAAAATTATAGTTGAGCATGTTCTTTTTGACAAGTTTACATAGCTGAATGAATTAGTGTCCACTCCGCGGTGTTTTCACCAGAGCCCTCAGGGTTATGCTCTCAGCGTTCTGGAATTAAGATGAGAAGTTTAGATGATTTTGATCTTTCTTCCAGGGTTTTGTGAAAACCCCACTTCGGGGATCTGGGTCACCGAGAATATGCAGGGGCAACGGGGAAGATTATTGGTGGCCATAAGAAAGGCTATATTTTTTTTACATTTGTGTGCATGGTGCAAGATCTGCAAGTGTAAAATACGGAAAAGTGCAGTCATGTCAGTATGTAATTTTCTAGACAAAAATAAGAAAATTGGGGGTGGTAAAATCTTTACTTTTCCTTCTCAAATATGTTCCAAAAAGTTATTCTACGTCTCCCGTAATCGCGCGCCCATAAAAAGGTATGTCGTACAGTTTAAATATTGACTCGTTGTGAAAGGACGGTTTGTTTTGTGTTTGCAACGTTATTTCATTAGTGCCGTCTATAATATCAGCCATATAACAGTTTTATTCCCTGTAATAAAACCAGACCTGGCCGACTTTAGTGCAACCTCGAGATGAAGGGCAACAAAGCAGAAGATCTATTAATTTTGTTACGTCTTCTAGTTTGTAATTTCTTGTCATTACAACGTCTTACTTGCACATTTTATCGGAACAGCATGCCTGCATTTGCTGAAAGTATGCGTAGCTTGGAGTAATAAATAGCCGTATGAAAACTTGTATGACTTTTAGTTTGATCAATAAGCTTATGTTGCAATTACGTTTCCTTCTCAAAGTTATCTTAAGCGCAGCGGCTTGGACAGAAAAGTGTAAAGAGGGCGTTGAAGCTTTCCGGAGCTACCCCTTTCCCCTTCATCTCTTTTTCACACAAAATTATGTCGGGAAAATTTAATCACGGCTCCATCTTATCTTCATTCCCCAAGCAACGCGAAGAATGGCATAATAAAAGGAAAAGTGAGATGGGAACTTTTTACAGCTTTTCCTTTAATATAAAACATGTTTGCCAGAGACGGAAAAATGTTTTTAAATTCCGTTCAAACAACGGTAGACAAAAGGAAATTCTAGTGAAAAAGTAAACCTTTGAATATAATGGTATTCTGTGGAAATTTGAAAATTCTCTTAAAACCGCGGATTATCAAAGCTTCGTGTCCGGTGTCGAGAGGAAATATAAAAAAAGCTTGTTATTCTTTCTGCTTCAAGGGATTATTGTTTTTAATTGATTGAAAAGAGGGAGAACTGGAGATTAAAAAATAATGGGGTTTGCAGCTCAAGCGCAGGAGGAAAGGAGCGGGATAGAGAAAGAAAAACGTTTCAGAATCCATGTTGCCAATGGCACAAAACATTTTATCTTCCACTCTCCCTGCAATTGTGGATCTAGGCTCAGTCCACACAGCAAGGTTTTCATAAAACCCCGGAGGAAAGCTCAACATCACCTATACTTCTCATGCCATTTCCAGAGGGGTGTGAGAATAACCCCGGGAGTTTTGTGAAAACCTCACGAAGTGGTTTCTGTTTCCGGTTTCGGTTTCTGTTTCCGGTGTTCTCTGCTAGACACAACACGCATCTGGTACACAATGTTGACGCAGTAAACAAAGATTTCTTCATCATTTTCACGGTAACCCAGTTTTTCACTTGATGATTCCCCTCTGTAAAACAACGTAAGTAACGTTACGGAATCAATTTTTTTAAACATTCAATGCACGAATTTCGTAATTGCAAGCGCAACGACTTGTTCGCTAAGCCAAGCTTGCAGATGTCGGGTATCGGCAAAAGAAGCTGAGCCATCGCCTTCGGCTTCAAATGAAGATGAATGAGAACGACGCCAGGCGCCACGACGCCGTGTCACACTTTACTCGGCAACCACCCCCTCCATTAATATCGTTCGTCCACATATATGTCACCTGAAGGATTAATAAATCACCAAGCAATATATACACATCTCTTGGTGAAGTCCAGCTAGACGAAGCCGAATTTGCTCGCTACAATGTAGATCGACCACGGTAGATGCTATATTAAATGACACAAACATGATTGGTAGCGTCTATGAAATGTTGGTAAAGAAATGATATATTACGTTGAGAGTTATTAAAAAATGAGCGGTAATGTTTAACACGAGAAATGTTTTAAAAATGCTTGGCTACTTGCCATTTATACCATTTAAATGAGGTGGCGAGTTAAGTGGACTATGTTAATATGCATCCGTCCATTCATACAGCTTCACATATTCATCATCCTCCCGCGAAATGACAGAAGGTGTAATATATATTATGCCAGTGAGTTTATTTTCCGCCCTCGGCTTCGCTTGGTGGATATAACCGGGCATAAGTCAACATTGTACATTTATGCCACGACAACCAACTTATTATTTATGCTTGGAAAAGCAGCCAGAGAGGGAAATTGTGTTACTGCCAGCAACAGATTAAGAAATATGCTTCGCTGTGGTATGTGATTATACAAAATGTGAATATTTATTAGCGAGTTCTTTTAACGAAATATTAATCTGCGATTACGGCCGACTAAAGATTTCTTTACATTGCGGGAAAAGCTTTCGCACAATGATCGTGGTTCGCTTGTAAGTAGACTAACTGCAAACATGCCAGTAAGCGTTTTGGAAAGGTCGTTTCACAGTTGTAGGTAAAAGATTCATCCCAGACACAATTCCGGGGAGCACTTTTGTCCAATTACAAGCAGTATCGGCGTTGGTTGACGAGCAACCGCCTGAAGACGGCGCGGTGTCGAGGAGGAGGTCGGAATGGAGGACGGAGGAAGAAAGGTGCTGGTACGGCTAACTAAGAGGCGATGCCACGTTAAAGAAGACAAGTAGTGATGCCCATTTAAAGAGCGAGAGAGTTTTCTATCTATCACGTCCCTCTCTCTTTCTCATTCATATAAACTAGGTATAGTACTTGTCCGATTCGAGCCAAATAGCCCATATACGATCTGGTGCGGCCGCCATTTCACGAGTTTTGTAGCCACATAAATAAGATTGATGCACGAGAATAGCAGAAAGAGGTGGGAAAGAAAATAGGAAGGAGAGTTAGACCACCTCCCTGCAGCCCCAACCCACTTTCCCAAGCAAGCACTTAACCAAGATTAGAAATAGCCAGTGGAAAAAAAGCTAGGGACATTGGATATATTGTTCAAATTTGAAACCCTCTCCAGTGTCGCGCAATATGAGATCGAGAATGGGCAACTTGCGAGGTGGGAGTGGGGTTAGGAGTAGGTGGAGGGGGGGGGTTATCTATCAGAGATGACCGGACCCTCCCTTCACAACATCCGTAACGGTCATCTCCCGGTAATAAATTCTGGACGCCGACCAGGACTGGCTGGCTAACTCTGAATGTGGACACAAAAGTATGGAAAGCCACCCCCGAAACCTTCAGAACAAACATTCGTGCCATATTTCAGGAGTGGATCTTCATTTTATGAGCCGTATCGTTGGCTAAGCCCGAGATGCATAAAATACACTAATCGCTTGGCTTTGGTGCTGGCGCAGGGGGAAGGATATGCGAGCATCGGCCGACGATGATATGGTCTATAGAGACCTTCTGTTCACAATCGGGGGTCAAACTTTCCAACGAAAATAGGAGAGTTCCACGATCGTATTTTTTAATGCCCGGACGAAGATTGAAGAGCTCACAGTTTCTCGTTTCTATATTGCTGTAAAAATCAGCACCAGTGCACAAACGATTAAAATGTCATTTTAATTGCCTCATAGTACACGTTTATGACTTTTCGCAACATTCTGTTAAAATTATGTCGATAAAATGTTCAAATTTTGTTTGAAGTTGACGAGGGTTCGGGCTTGTCCGGACATCCTCATTTCAGATGAGGAATGGCGGAGAGAAAATTTGCTCCGCCCGACTCGACCGGAGCAATTCCGAGTCCATGCATTTGTCGAACGTGCCACGTTTAATAAATGCTTCGGCCACTAACTAGAAAGAGGAAGATCCATCTAGCCGGCGTACAATATGACTTAAAACCAAGGGTGCACAAATATCGGGGAAGATTGTCGAAAAAATGATATCTCTCGTGATGTGAACGTGCTCTTTTAGAAAGATGCGAAGAATCACTGCGTTCAGATTCTTTGAGCTGAAACTATAATATGATTACTTAGCGTCTAAATAGACCAAACACGTTCACTCTGAGTTACGAGCGATCTCTGAGCTAAAATGTTGATGCTCTTGAATGCTTAGCTGCTTTCATTTCAGCCCATAACACAAAGTAAAATTCTCTGGTTAAATCGGACCTTTGTAAATGTTAATTGCGAAAAGATTCAAGCACATTTTATTTGAATCAGATTTCATTCACTACAATTGGTGCCATCCGAGCACTTAGCAAACGCTTTCCACGAGCGTGGCGTTTTCTTCGAGAAATGTCGATCGAGATTCAAACGGCCGACCAAGCTACGTGGCTAGACAAGGGCACCGTCAAATCACAAGCAACAAAGTGCCGATAAGCTTGAATATCTCCGGCTAACACGACGAACCCTTTCGCCCCAAACGCGCGTACACTTTGGGCACCACTGTGGTTTCTGGGTTGCGTAGGGGGGGGGGGGACGTTGAAGAAGGAAGAACGAGGTAGGAGATGCGAAGTGGAAAGGGATGAAGCAAAGGAGGATGATTTGTATGCCGAGGAAGTATACCGCAACTTACAGACATGAAAGATGCGCATATTACTTGTGCGCAGCATCAGTGGTCAGCGGGCTGATCATCATAGCGCTCTCTCTCTCTCACTCCCTCTCACCCCTAGGGATATTGACGTAGTGGCAGCTAGCCACCCGGCGACCCACCCCCCACCTACCAGTGGTCTACCCGCATCCATTTTCTGGAATTTATATGATGCCCGAGCGCGCGCTTGTGTGTGTGTGTGTGTGTGTGTGTGTGTGTGTGTGTGTGTGTGTGTGTGTGTGTGTGTGTGTGTGTATGATGGCCCGCAGAAATGGTTTGCACAATAATAAGAGAGGAACGGAGCCAATAATAGGGAAGTACGCCGTTTTCATGGAGAGCGAAAATAACAAACCTTTATGCTATGCAATAAACAATATGATCTTATATACTAGATACTAGATATTACGTTCCACATTCCATGGAAATTGGAAAACTATTCGTTATTAACATCTCGTGTTAACTGTATGCGGACAGTGAGGTTCAATTAGAAACTAGATGCCTTGTAAACCTTGCACATACAGCTAATATAGTTAAGCATTTTTCTTCACCAAAATTGTTCGCGCAATTGGTTGGACGTATACTTTCTTCTCTGGAGATATCGTTGTGTAATAACTTTCTAAGTACGCAATAGTGGGGTCTTTTCATGTACAGTTATACGCAAAATGTCGCACACGGGCACCGAAAGCCGGAACTTTTGAGGTTTCCCGGTTTTCCAGATGGTTCTGTCTCTGACCACGGCGAGAAACTTGTCAAAGCACGCAGTTTCCTAAGACCATTTGCTCCTTTCATCTTCTCTCGAGCCCCTTCGTTGCGACACGCCGTTTAAATACGGACAGATGTAATTTTAGTTTAAAAGGACGAGTCCGACAGGTTATATAATTGAAAGGGGAAGGAGTGATGGGACGGTGCAGGCTGCAGGAGAGGGGGCATGTTTGCAGTTGGCAGTGTACCTCATCCACTGGATTGCCCACCCAAAAGCTACCCTTTCTGCCCTAATGTTTCCACGTCTCTTCTTCCCCTTCCTCCATGCCTGGTTACTTACCTCATCGGCTTGAATGCTCCACAAATCAATTTCAATTACATCTCGTAGATCATTGTATTCCGTCTTGTGTTGGTTCCATGCATGTTTATTGAACAGTTCGATAACCGATTAAATTAATCAATAGCAGAACATTTGACCCCATTTTATGGGGGGCTATCGTAAAAACATAATCACAAAGACTGGTTTTATTAAGTCTGTTTACGTTTGTCATCACTCATTATCATGGCGACAGCCAATCTTGTATTGACAGACTTTGGACAACGGGCCATAAAAATCTTGCGTTCAGAAATTTTAATTCAGTATTATGATAGGTAGTATGTATTTATAAATCTTTGTCGTCTGGGAATTTAGCCAGCTCGGGGAGACATGTACTGTTTTTTACTTCAATCAAATGTCAAAAATACTATACCCATACGAAAGTCAAGGTTATTTATTTTGGTCTCATACTAAATAACTAATCCAAGTCTCTTTGCCAGAGCGCACGGAAATGAAACTTGAAAATCGCTGAAAGTGCCAATTGACACCATAGATGATTCTAAATCAATCACAACCGATTCGATGTGCACCCCAATCCCACATTACTTTTTTTATACCACGAAAAAGCACAATTATTCATTTAGCAGCAAACAAATCCCCAAATTATTCAATTTTATTTCATGAATAATTCATTGTCATGTATTCTACCACTGATTAAATCATTGAAACATGTAACCGCAATGAGACAGGGTGTAAAAATGCTATCAATGATCAACCCGACTGTTGGTAATATGACGCGAAAGATCATAAATTAGTCTTGAATCTGTGAGTTAACAAGAAACCAATAGGCCACAAATTAAATTATAAATTCCCGCTGCTAGTAAATGATCCACTCGCATGCTGTGCCATCCCGTCACCACCCCACGCCCCCTACCCATCTAACAACCCACCCACCCACCCACCCACCCACCCCCTATTTGCTCATCGTTCCCCCCGGATCATATCCCTGGCAGAACGACATGCCGGGGCTTCATCCTATTTCATCCTGCAAGGACTCCAAAAGACCACTTTTTAAAAAGTTCCGAATTTTAACCCTTCCTCTATGTATATTTGAAAGTAATCATGTTAATAGTCTAAAATGATGAGCTGTTAAACCTTAATTCACAGGAGCATGTAACAAGCTATAAAACAAATGTGACACAAGCCAAGATTTAAAGTGTACAAAAAGGGCCTATATATGCAGGGTCAAAATAATGTTACGCCATTATGGTAGAATTGAAGGAAAAAAGCGGAAATGTTTAAATATTATCTCAATTTTTTTCGACCAATCTATGTTTTCATACCGAGAAGGAATTTTGTCTTAGGAATTGTACGAATAATAGATTAATTAATGTATATATTGTTCATTTAGTGACCATTGTACCGTTATTATAAAATGACTTTCCCTGTATAACTTATCAAAGGGATTTTTTAAAGGAAAAACATCCCATGAAATGAAATGAGAAGGATGTGTGGGAAAATACTGTTGACGCACCCAGAGATTGCATGGCTGCTATTAAACCCACAACGAGATAATTGCAGCTATCGTTTTTCCAAAAAGCTTATGGGATTTAATGTGTGGCCACCAATGTTGTAATTCATGTGTATTTTATTGGATATTATTATTAAACTTTTTTTGTGTACTAAGCAATGAATAAAAAACATTCCTTAAGAAACAAAACAAAGAACTAGTAAGCATTGTACGTTTGAGACCGAAAAGATTGAATTATAAAGCCAACGGCGTTCATGAAACCCCCATCACAGAGTCATGTGGTAGCTGGGATAGCTACACAAAATAAATTGAAATGTGATGTTATTGATAAATGAGATAATATTTTCAAAAATCATGTCATAGAGAAAACGAAGCACCAAAATTTACCACAAGTTTAAGAAACGAATCACCCAAATAAACGTTGTAAAATCTGCAAAAAAAAGTTGTCGTTTGAAAAAACCGGATGAGTGGAGGTGCCATGTTTCAACGTTGCATGACAGACCGCTATTATTTCTTACCAAAATCCCGAACCAATCTTACCAGTTACGGACACTTACGAAAATAATATTGTGTTTTAAGAATACAAAAGCAATTTAGAATTGAATGATTTATTAACTTCATAATTGTTTTTGCCCACTCGAGCAGAAAAGTTTTCCAACCTCTTTCGTCTAGATTTAACTGCTCAATGCTTATCATCGTACAATCAACAACACAACTAAAATTGGTTATTGATATATTAACACGAACCTATCATATTTCAAAAACTTTGAGTACGTGATGACGAAGCCATGCATAAAACTGTGGATAGAGGGGGAAATTGAAACAAACAAATCGATACATTTTAATTTAAACATGATGCCCACCCTAACCCCACCAAATAATTTAATTACGCCGAGTTACGACCCAACCGAAATTAACGACACGCAAAAATGACAAAATTTGACATAACGAACAGTTGTTCAAATTGATTCAGGCTTTCATGTAATAGAGGAATCAATCAGTACACATGGACATCGTTCTCTTGTAGATATATACCTAGATGTAAATATGTGAGTGTGTATGTGTGCCTCATCACGGTTCTATATAGTAAACCAATCCGCGAACGCCGAACAGTTCCACATCCACACGCTGGCGTTCTGTTCGCTTCACCTCAGCCATTTACCAAATCAACTAATTCCATTTGAATGTACTAGATTGCAGATTTACATAGTCAGACCCGGCACCACTAGCGCCAATCACCACACTGCATGTGATCCGACCAAGGCACGATAGGATTAACTAAATTACTACATTAAACTAAGTTACTAGAGTTGAAAATCATTAGCTATGCCCTGGTATATTTGATAATGAAATCTATACCCCGTGTGCGCGCTAGTTGAATAATCGTGGCACGGATAATGTTACAGTTTGGTGGCAGCAGGAATATTTTTGGGGTGTCATTTGGCCTTGTGAGAATTGGGTGGGGGAGGATCTGGGTGGGTCGTGCATGAACGAGGAGCTGCTTGCCGTGTATCAGAGGATTCGGTGGTGGATTTCAAGTCTATAAGCTAAATACAAACTTACTTCGTGAAGTAAACATGCACTGGCGGGTGAAAATTTGAACCCATGTCAGCAATGGTGAAGACTAGATTTGAGGATGTTGCGACATTATATGTTCAGCACGATCGTTAGGGTAATGACAAATCTCATAAAATAGTATACAAATAAATGTGAAATCAACTGAAGAGAAAATTAAGCTTATAAACTATTCTTACAAGTTTCTGGTATAATAATTAATAATATTGTAATGCCAACTGTGAAATCCAAATCGGGCTGGGAAAGTGACAATGAGATTTTGCCGATTGAACTATTCAATTGTGTGCCGGGATAAAGGGATGTCATCCAGCCTGATTGTAGTTCCACTGTTTCAATAAAGGACGGGTATGGGTTTAATATATACATATTATGTGTAAATAGTGGGCAGATGGCATGTAACACCCGTGGCCACTTCAAAGTAGGTACGAAAATACTAATATGTACTATGACACTGACGCTGACGAGACAGCCACGTGCCGAAATTTCCAGATGAGCACATCCAATGAACACACTTTTTTATTCTGATGTCTGAGGGACACTTTTTTAAATATTTCCTCCCTAAGAGCCAGTATTACAATTGCCAAACGTCTTCCAAACTATTGTATCCTACGAGCAGCCTGTGGTCACCACGTGGCGACAACCAATTAACTTATAAGTTACCAAGCTGTTCGGAGTAGAAAATATTTCTAGAATGAGCTTAGATATTGTAATTTTATACGTTACTTGCAAGTACAAAGTTATGTTTCACCGTTCACTTTCTACAAGGGCTTCGCCGTAACGCTTTATACACACGCGTTGCTGGATGAAAGTATTTTTTATCGGAAACTGTTTCATTAAAAAAAATACGAGAAAAATAGATTTCCACCTCTGTACATGACAAATGGCTAATTTTCCAGTCGTCCATTTCTTGTTTCTTCAACAATAATAAGACTGGTTGCTATAAACCACGCATTCAGCTGATGTAGGAGAGAAACGGAAAATTACGATTAAAAAAAACAAAAATATTGTTTTTTTGGTGAACGAAATTTCAGATCACGCTCAAAATTGGATACAATCTTTGTTGAAACAAATTAAACGTCCTTGGAAAGTCTTACAAAATACTCCGCAGAGCTGTGGCTTGTAGAGTGTGAAGAAGTTCCATTATCTCTAAAAATACCATAAAAACGCAATTTACAAGGAAACAACTGAATTGATTACGTTCCAAATTGTAACACATCTACGGTGACACTAACAAAAATATCCTGCAAGTTTTATTGAAAATGACGCATTCGTTTGGCATACAAACAGCAAACAAATAGTGGAAAAAGTCGATAAAATTATGAAAAATTTACCGAATTGCGAATTTGAGCGAAAAGTTTTCATGAATCGCGCTCAAAAAGTTAGCAGGTCTACGTCCAAAGAAAACGAAGGTTCCCTAAAAATGTTATTATAATCGGGTACGGCGATTGCCCTGCAAAGCGCAAGAAACACACAAAAAAACGAAAAAAACACACAACATACTTTTTTCTGAAGGCATTATAATTTAAGACATCACTACGCTCGCTAAGCTCATCCAACCAATCAATTGCAGTAGATTTCAACTTAGTTTAAAGATGACCTCGTGTCAGTATTTTACTGTAATAACTGAGTTGTGTAAAAAGTCTGTCTACCAGTAAAGCAGTCTCGATAAATGCTCATTCGAAGCAAAATATTTTAACATTAACACCTTTTGACCTTCAAATCAGAAGCTCTAGTCCAAGACTCCGAAGGTCAAACGCGTAGGAAGATAAATCTTCCACGTGGCTGAAGGTCACATGTGCTGAAAGCCGACACGTTTGCTTGCCGTGGCCGTGGCGCGCGCGAGAAAGGCGGAAGCGGGTGGCAGCCAGGTTAGTCAGGTTATAGACCGGGTGGTGATAGCGGTTAGGCACATGGTCTGCGGTTAGCGCTTCGCGGTACGATGTGAGGGCTGGGATTAGGAACAATTAGCACTGCAGCTGGCTGGCTGGCTGGCTGGCTGGCTGGCTGGCTGGCTGGCTGGCTGGCTGGCTGGCTGGCTGTTGCCAAGCTTCATACATAATACCGGCCAGCGGATGGAAATTATAACAGCAATGATGCTGCGCTAGATGCGCATTGCTAATTGGATTTAATAATTTATTAATTATGAATATCATCGTAGTCCGACTAACACTTTATGTACGACGATGTAGGTAAAATGTATAACTTTCGTATTACAGTTCTTTATTAGTAGCATATTTAATAAAACTTAAGAATATAAAATAGTTCGCTTGTATTGAAAACCATTCATACATCTATTATCATATCCTGTAATTGCTTTACACGTTACAAAATCAGTATCGAATTAAATTAAAAATAGTGTCGCTTCCACTTTTAACTGGAGGAGCCATTTTGGGCCGTAATAAATCCCTCTCGTTGTCGCTTCGTTCGGCATTCGAATAAAATAAACAGTGGCAGAATGACGCTGCATGGTTAAGCAGGCTACACTTTGAGTACAGTTTGTTTTGTTTAAACTTTAGAGTTATACGTCGATGTAGTGTCCATGGGTCTATCCCGATTGCCAGCGAGCTTACTGATCAGCCGTTTATTGAGAACGAATCCATGCCATGTTGCCGATCTATAAGCTCAGGACACACACCGCAGGATAGTTGCTAATTACAAATCTGTAATTACTATATTCACTGCGCCAGTGCAGTAACCCCTCTCAAATATCTATGACTGGACGCAAGGGATTAACATCAACAAAGGGGTGATAAGTTTTTCCATAACACTGACTTGCATGCATTTGGTTTCCAAAAATTTGATTTACTTGAGTAAATAACAACGGTGTTTTCATGATAAATGAACCATGGATTTATATTTAACGCCAGAAAAATTCCTGTAGTTCGTAAAAGACGGAACACCATAAAGTATTTACTTATATAATAGTATCCTGGTGTTCTAGATCTAGACTAATTGAAATCCAAGAATTCGAGAATTCTGAACTGAATCATATTCCGTCTCTGTCTCACTAGTGTCGCTTCCTAGCGGTCTGTTGTAATGATAATGAGGACGCTTGCTGGAAGGGAGTTTAGTCACTTTATCCCATCCCCGTTTTCGTTCACAACATCGAACCCCGTGATTGATACAAGACCTCGAAATGACGAATCGTCTCACTGACGTGGGGTTAATTTGAAACAAGAACCAGATAAATGTAGTTAATATCAGCGAATTGCTTGACTACACCATCTCCCAACTCCCTCTCCTACTATTCCGACCCCCCCCCCCCCTCTCCCCCCTCATCGAGCGTCGAGACGCCTAGTACGCTACGGCGGCATAATTCGACGCTTTATCAATATCAGGGTTGAAGCTATAAATGTGAAGTCTAACTGTGAAAGTATATTGCGTTTTGGAGACTGTGATAGATAGTTCCAATAGAAACACATTTGAAAAATGTTATAAGGAGAAATCGAATTTCGTGAAATACATTTCCAGTGACACCGAGAAGAAAAGCAAGGCAATAAAATAAAATATTCTAATCCATGGTGTTTGTATTTTGAAAATATTTCGTCCAACATTTGGTTCGCACGCGCGAAAGAGACGCCCTAGATTTATTGGATTCGCAAGTGGGAACTTTTTGGGAAAATAATTGACTGACCTCCCTTTATATCATCAAGAACCAAAATAAAATTGCTGCAGCGAGACTTTTAAATCATTGCCCGTTTCTAGTTTACCATAATATGAGATTCCCCACACAATTTTGGCGTTCTAATAAAATGAATTAAAATTCAATTTCAAAAACCGCGAGGCACGAAACAAAACACCTCTCACACGACTAAAATGGAAAATCCGATCAGGAAGGTAGCAATACCCCTTCCTCTACACCTCAATCTTCTCGTCACTCACAAGATCTCTTCTAGTTTATTGGAGTCGTGGATCCATATATAGCTGCTTTATAAGTTACTACACGAGGAAGATCGAAAGAAACTGGGCGCATTAGATTTTCTGACAAATTGAGCTGCATTTGAGTTCCCCTTGTGGAGGAAGATGGATGAGGTTAGTTATAAATGTGAAGCTTCTGCGCTATCAAGAAGATTCATCCGTCGTCTTATTTCTTACTCTGCGTCATCTCTTTCTCCATAACATCTCTCCGGGTTCCCTTTCGTTCCCGCCCGTCATCCATGTTACTCGATCATCTATACATCCCTTATCATCCCTTACAGATGATAACGCCCCCAATCATCTATATCGGGCTTCCTGTCAAGTTCCCCTTTCCATCCTGAAGATGGAGTGAATCTTCAAAATTGTTTGCGCCTCAAAAAATGTTTTCAACGTGAACCGCTCTGGGATTTTCCGTCAAGACTACTTGAAATATGACTGAAATCTCGTACATTCGTTCAGAGAAAATTCAACTAAACTTATATACTAAAGGAAAAATAAAATACACACTTTCATCGCTCGGCGTTTGATATGGGATATCACGTTTCTTCTTTTGCCTTTGAAAATAAAAAAAACGCGATTTTTTCCAGCCATTTTCCTATTTATGATTTATTATGATTTTGCTCCTCAAAGCGCCTGCGTCAACCTTTGAAAGATGCCCCTAGTTTTTGGCCCGGTTATAAATGATATCAAAGTGTAGAAGACTCCACCCTCCTGTCTTCATTGTCGCAAAGAATGGCTCCTCTTAACGACCAAGTGTCAACTAAAGTAGAAAATATGGATGAAGGCAATCAATAGGTTCAGCCCCTTAAAGTTCACCATCTTACAATAAAGTGCAGTAGCAGCCAACTCTGTAAACGTAACATCAGCAAGCGAGCTCATCAAGTTTAACGCGCGCCACGACAATCCTACCAATATTGACAAAAGCCCTAGCAGGTCGACGAGGTGTGTCCTTATTGTAAAGCATAAGCATGAGGATCACTTCCCATGCATATACATATATACGCTGAGAGAATGTATAGTTGGCATTCGTGGCGTTAGGGACGCTTATGGGCGGCATAATCTCACCCACTTGCTCTGGCTATGATGAAAGTTGTAAATGCCCCATCCCATTATCATTTCCTTCAGCTATATAAGGCATCAAGACCCGAGTCTGCACATTGCTCGAGCAGTCGATCAGGCGAAACTTCACCCTGAATTAGCTTCTAAATATTCATGTGCCATAGCTATATGGAGCTGATATAGACGATGAGAAGCGTTGCATAGGCCTTCTCATTCCAACCTAGTTCATTACCGAACGGCTATGCTAGGCTGCAAGGATGATGGGAATGGAAGGGAAGGGGGTGAATTTCCTCCCACCCTGATATGGTGCTCTCATCTTGAGCTATGATGGTCTTGATTACCATATCAAAAGCAGCTACACCCCCCTCTCCTGGGCGATGTTCATTCGATCATCGTCTATGACACCCAGAAGTGTATAGGTACACGAGAAAGGACGAGGCATAGAAGGTCGAGAAAATGGACCCCGCACCTTAAAGAGTCGATTGCTTCTTGGGACTCATAAATGCCATAAGAAGTGTATTGCATCCCAAGCAGAAATTGACTCTGGAAACTTGTTGGACAAACTTGCGTATTTTGTATTTTCTGGGTGGAGAAAGTTTTCTCTGTTTATGGCATAGCTGGTCGTCAACGGGGTTTTAATCGTCTGGAGAGATTGCTCCTCGGATTCACGGCATTGCAAATCAAGTGGAATTTAGATTCGTATAGCAAATTCATCCCTCGGTGGTTTTTAAATCGCAAGAATGCCTCTTGATAGCTGACAACGATCTTCTATTATCGCAAAAGAAGAAGAAAGACGGGAAGGATGAGAAGGGATGTGAGACAAGCGATTGGGTTATGTACTAAACCACTCGAATCTTCATACCTACTTATCCTCCTACATCTCATTATTTCATGAGGTTTCCGCGAACGGTACTTCATCTGGGACCTCAACTCAACTCGACTCCATTCCCATCCCTATCATTCTTTACCATTTTACCTCTAAACCCGTCTCAATCCAAGTACTGATCGCGGCTATGGGGCTCGCTCAATCCCTCCGAATAGCACGGCAAGCAATTAAATTGGCCGACACTTTCCAATAAAGAAGGATGGCGAAGGAAACGTTACATTACGATAGCAGACGAACAGGCCAACTTTCCCGAAATCTCATTCCGCGATTGTCTATCTTTCTTCCTTGATGTCTTCTCTTCTCGCTCTCATAATGGTGTTGGTAAAGGAAAGATTGGTGCTTCTCCCATTACACCATAAAACAATCCCGACTAACGATTTGCATTTATAAGACATTTTAACTCTTAATTAAAACACAAAAATGAAGGAAATTCATTAACAATTCTAATCGGAGATTTTAATAAGACACTTCAAAGGTGCGCCATGCCAACACCACTCGCGAGTATGAAAGTTTTGCTTTTGTTCTTCGAGGCTAATGACGACGCCGATTAGAGCTCGTGCGACGGCTGCATTCTCTCGCAGTGTTTGGCGACGACAATGCCGGTGATTAGAATGAAGCTAGGTTAGGTACTTGGCGTGCCAAGAAGCATTTCGAACGGCGCTCCTCCCTCTCGAAGGCACGGCGACAATGAGCTCGCCATGGCTCAAATCCGAGTCGGCCCGATATTGACAACCCAATCCTGCCGCATCCAGCCGCGTTCAACGCGCGACTGTCTAATTTATGATTACAAAATGAATGGTAACAACCTCAGGAATAGTTTCCCAAGAACTCATTTTCGGTTTCTTTTAGATGGATTTCCAGATATACTGTACCCCTCCCCCTTCTACCCGTTCCTCCGACCACCTTTTCCGCCGATCCCTTCTCGTAGCTAAGTTATATAAAACTTTCCCAATCTCGGCCCAAGCACAGAAAGATTTCCAATAAATTTTCAAGACTTAATGGTTTTCACTTTTTTCAATCACGACATTCATCCTTTAGCACGTCAAAACACATTTCCTTCGCGGCTGATTGACACGCACTGGCATGCGATCCCCCCCCCCCCCCCCCCCCCCCCC
>QKMV01000040.1:0-39538 GCA_003287335.1 Lednia tumana
AATTAGTTACGCGACGGCCATTGATGTTCGAGACTCGCGATTTTAGTAACCAAGCGCCAAGCCAACCGAGCGCTAACCTTGGCTTGGCGATTAGGGAACTATTCGAGAATCGAGCCCCAGCGGAGTTAATTTTTTAAGTAGGATATCTGTATTGTTTTCTTAGCCTATCTTCTTTCTGTCTAACAAGTCCGCTTCACTCGTCTATGCAGTGGACACCCATGCATCAAATTCTCTAATTTGTTGGTAATGGAAGTGGAACAGCCGCACTATTTTCTTCTTGCAACTCACTTTTTTTTTCATAAATTTGGAACATTTTCACGATTCTCTGGGAAGATGATGGACGGCCGATTATACCATTGGACAAGTGCCACGAGTTTTCACATGTCTGAAAATTCTAACTCCAAATAGATGTTGTACTATGCCGTATGGTACGGCATGTACACAACACAAGAAGGCAGCATTGAGAGAGTAAAACCGTTGGGTATAGAGCGAGCGTAATTCACAGCATTGATTATTGGATTAGATTGGCATACATTTGGACGAGCAAATGCGTCGCGTCGAAATGTAATGCAATAACTCCACGTGCAACCTTTCAGAGGCTGTTTATTTAGTGCCCCCATTCCCATCCCAGTGGGTATTCGGTGCACATAGCAGTAGGGTTGCGCCAGGGATATTTCTGTGTGTTAACAGGCTCCAAGGCTTCCAAGGAATGGATGCTGCAAAACTTCGGGCTATATTTAAGCATCGTACAAGCAGCGAACATCTGCTAAACACTGTCTATGCGATGATCAAGATGAGATGAGAAAGGCAAAGGCGGTCGATGAGAATTGATGTAAATTCAAGCCACGATCGACGTAGCTTGCGTTAGCAAGTAATGAAGGCGGAATTGTGATCGTGTAGCATGTGCTAAGGGGTTGAGTTAATAATGCAATAAAAAAGGGCAAGACAGAATATACATAAGCGATGACAGACAGTCACGTGGTGGAAGAGACTGTTAACATCGGACTAGTTTCGACGTGATGAGTACAGCTTGCGGGCATCATCGCCGACCCCTGACGATGTGAACTTTTACGAGAGAAAACTGCATGTAACAAAAATACAGTGGATTCAAAGGCAGCTGAGCTAGCAGATATCATTCCGGACCTAAACGTAACGCAACCGATGGACAGATAAAAATTAGCCATTCACAGAAGTGAAAAATAATTTTGAATGAATGATGGATGAAGATTGAAAACTGTAGACGTTCCCACCGCAAGGTAATCCTTAATTACCATTAAAGTGAAAGTGAAGCTATGGTGCGTCTCCCATCGAGTAGAGACTAAATGGCCGGCTCACTCTTTTAGAAATTCGCCCATTACGTCTCCCTTCTCTAAGCGTTTAATATCCCGTCCTAATTATCAAGAACCAGGTCATTGGATTCACTCAAACCAAACAGTCAAGCTGAGATAGCAAAAGTAGTTTTTCTAAATGTTATACAATCTCAAGGGAAAATCGCCAATTTGTTCTCAATTCTGGGTAATGAGTGTTACGGTTGATTCTGTATTCATCGTACTAGCATTGTGGATGAAACTTTTTCAATGGAAGTTGTATCTTCAAAATTACGTATTTTAAAAAGTAAATCAATCTTCCCATGAAAACAATGTTTTCGTTATTCGTTTTTGTTTATTGAGGAAACCGATAACGGTTCGAGAACAGTGCCATTGCTCAATACAATAACAATGTAAATAAACAGTTATCATATATCCCCATTAAGAGACCAATGTTTTGTGGAATATTCACTCGGTATTATTATATTTATTTTTTTTTGATTACTTGCATTCAAGTAAGTGCTATCGATTTAATGGGTTGAATCTATTTCGAACTAGACACAGGTAATGAGGACGGAAATTAGATGATGATAGTGGGGGCAAATGTGAAAGAAGTAGTAACGCCGCCATTTAGCGTCTTACCATTGGTTATATAGTGGCTTTCGGTCTTACTATCAATGCTTAGTCATGCTGAAATGTACTATTTGCATTTTACGATGTGCGAAAACTTCGCAAGTCCCTACAAAAATTATCGTGTGACCAGTTCAGCTGTGATATGTAGCTCTTAGCACCATCGACAATACAATTTATAAAGATATAGTTTTCCGCCACGGGGGCGCTGGTGGCAATTACCACATGAAGGAATTGCCAAGTACGCCATTTTGTGGGTGTAACGCAGATGATCTCACAGCCCAGAATATAGGTAATGACAATGATTGCAGCTCTATCCTCTTCACAAACGAAAAAACCATCATTTCATTTCGAAAACAATCGTTGCCTGTCGTTTCCGAAATAAGCGCCATTACCATCCGGATTTGTATAGCATATTCTTTTGAGAATGTGCCTACTGGCAAACATACAATACAATGCCCAAGATCGTGGTAGCTCATTTAGGCGGACAGATTACAAACACCCAAATCTTTTGCGACACGAGCTCCGCGGCACACATCCACAAAATTATCATGTCAAACACGTAAACCCTGGCTTTTAAATATTTCAATCCTGGCATGAAATGCATTCGAGCTAGATCCAAGCCTCTAACACTGCATAGTAAGTACCAAGGTATTGCGAGCAGAGCACGTCCCCTCGGATCGGTACATAATGCACGCGCTCCCAGGCCGCTTTCGGGGCACGCTATTCATGCACACGCAGGGTTTGGGGGAGGGGGGGGGGGGAGAAGCGCCTCGCCGCGTTGGCCAGCTGCGACCGATTGCCATTATTATGCGGCCATGATGCTAGCTCCGTTCCCAGCACGTGCCAATAACTTGCAGCCAACTGCACGCGTTATTTTCGGCCAGTGCATGCAGCGTAGAATGCAGCTGATGTTTAAACTATACACTTGCAAATACAGTGCTTATAGATTTGGGCTGACATTATATTGCCTGTATATTGCCTGACCACCGCACGGCCTGGCAAACTATAATTAGATTTTGTAATGTGTGACTGCGAAAAGCAATTTACTCTAATTAATTTATTAAAATTTAGTAGACTGTCTCCGTAGTAATTAGAACGCAAACAGGCATGTTGTACGCAAATCTAATTTAAATTCATGGGACACAAAATCCCTGCAAAGGAGTGTTTGAAACTGAGTGATTAAACTATATTCAATTTATGGCAGTTATAAATCGGTGGAAGAGGGTGGTTGGGATTTTGTCGCCTGCAAATCTTTGCTATAGATGGCGCATGGTAATATCTGCATAACGAAGCGTGGGATCGACGACTGCAGTATAGGTGTACGCAGCACGACTGTAGTCATGCTTCCAATAATGCGTTATCCACGGGGACCACCTTTCTTGCTCAGTGAAAAACAAAGTTTCGGCTGTAAGCACTCACGGGAGATGTAATTTCCATCTTCAATGCACTGCAGCTGTGAGCTACTGTAACAAAAACACAGGCGGCGTGTGCGCACAGTTGGAAAGACTCTTGCGAAAGTCTTTCACGATCTTGACAATGCGGAGGTGAATAGCTACTGAGACTGAGGGGATGTACGACACCCAAAGGGATTCGCGACCGAGCTTCACACACTCAACCCCTTACGTGAACTTACTCCGCCGGGTCTTGATTCCACGCTCTAAGAATTCCGCCCCAATCAAAACTTATCCCATTACACTGCAACTCAGTGAGGTGTTTAAATTTCCACTTATTATTAATTACCTCACGGGCGGGGAGGTGGAAATAGGATGGCTGATGGAAATTTCAAGTAGGATGACACACGTACACATCTGATATCTAAAATTTACCAATAATTAATCGGTTCCGTTCATTAGGTGGTGTTGCGCGCGGGAATACTACACGGATCTACTAAGGTGACACGATTCGCCGTGATTGCGGCATGTGATCAGTCTAGTTGGAGCGCAAGCTCGAGCCGTGGCCAAACCAAAGTTTTCAAGCGACCGGGAAGGCCGTCACTGCAGAGCTGCCAATAAAACACTAAAACATCACGCGATGCGATGCGAGCCCCGATACCATGACCTGCTCAGTCTGCGATTTAAAACCGATTGGTGATAGAGGGCCACGACTAATTTAAATGCAAACTACAGCCAGATAGGTAGGTACCTGTGACATGTAAGTAGCTTCACTTGTAGCGACTACGTCGGTAACGTGATTTCCATCAAGAGATACGTCTTCTGAATTAACGTGTAACCCACTATGTTTTTTTCCCAGGCTGTGGATTCGTGAACGTACGACGAAACACATTCATCGCTAAAATTGTTTGGCTATAATCATCCTCTTGGAATAGATTTCATTATATTATTTATGACTATACCCATCACGTTTTTAGTGAGGATTGTTTGCTTAACACCATGCCGGGATGTAGTTTAGTATACGGGCTCCCATTTGGGACCAGAATTAGATCTGTGATAAACCAATATTATTTCACCGCGAGCTCTGAACACAGCGCTACATAGGTATCGAAACTAACAACAGTGCGCAGCGGCTTAAAAAGCACCTCCGTCCGTGATGATGAACGCAATTCGGGTTTATATATCTATAGGGGTTGTTTAGTGTCGGCTTTGCGGGGAAACAGCGCAGGCGGCCTCGATAAAGAATTCAGCATCGTCATGAATTTCGCTGCTGCCCCGTATATAAATGGCGTACAATAAATGATGTTAGCTTTACGTATAGCCAACAGTGGCGGCCATGGTGGGTATAACTAATGTGCCGCTAGGTCAGACATGTTTGGAAATTTGGGTCGGACAGTGTTAGCTAAAGTCGGAGAGGGGAAGATCTTCACTTATTTGTCACGTGCGAGTCTTTCATTGAAAGTGTATATTCATTCGTGCATCAAAGGGGAAACAAACAGTTCAACTGTCATGACTGGCATGGTATATTGTGATCAAAATAAAATTATGGCATCGGAGAGGGACTTCCATGACCTCACCCGACAAGCTACCACTGCGCTAGGTGGCCGAGCACGGAGCACGGAGGCTGGAAGAGCGGGAAATGGAAGATAGCAGGATGTTGCATCACAAATGGACGACGACTCAACCGGGGGAGCGAAGAGCGTGTAACAACCAACCATCATGACGGGGGCAAACGGATGGACTTATTGACGAGCATGAGAGTGTGATGGAAAATTTTCAACGTGAGCCCTACCGAAACCATAATATATTATATTAGAGGCCGCGTACTGCTATAACGAGTCGCGGGGATATCACAGCAGAATAATCACACATGCAAGCTGGAGGAATTAGCATAATTCAGATCGATATCGAATTCGTCGGCATGCCGGATTCCATCAGGATATTATTATGTTAAAATTAGGCGACAGTATTCGAGAACGAAGTGCTTCCGATATTGCATCGGCTCGAGTGTGGAATATCGAAAGTACGTTTCGGCGTTTAGTTTGAGAAGCCGCGACGCTATCGTCGCCAACGTCAAAGTGTGGTCGCCGGCCTGGCCTGGCATGGGGTGCAGCGACACGGACGGTCGAGTAAGTTACCGTCGCGGTATTCGACGTCATGAATAATGCACGACGACGACGACGACGACGACGACGCTACCGCCGCTGCCGCCGTCGCCAAGAGACGCCAACAGCGAGCCGTCCACGCGTCTTTATGCGACTGCACCAATACGACGGAAATAGCATCGAACGGCGGCGAATGAATCCCGAAATCTAGCAGCTAGGAGATCGTGTCGGCGGCGTGATATCGCCCGCCCGAATGTGCTTTTGTGAGCACGCACATTGTTGAAAAGAAGTGTTAACAATTTGGGGCAAAGCATGAACATAGTTCAACAACAACAATCTTGAACAGTGCCAGCTAGCCAGACTGCGACGATAAAGCAATTTACAGCGGGGAAGCAGATGTTATGTTTTCCCAGCTAAGCTGCATAACTGCCCCGCAGAGCTATACAGCTCTGAACAAATTATAATTTATAATTACCTTATCCTACGTACACATCTACAAACATTTCTGCGAAACCATATGGAACGTCGACAACAGTGGCCGCGGTCATTCGAGAAACCAACCAGGGCACGGAAAAATGCCGCATGTGGCCGCATGGACGCTCGCCGCAAAAGCGCGTCTTAGCAGTTTGCACGGGGGGGAGCTCCTTTGTGCGAGGCAGTGACTGGCAACCCTTAATCGTAGCCTTCACGTCAAACAAGCAATAACGCGCTAATAATATAATGATGACATGACGCATCCGTAGCCCGTTACGGACACGAAAGAGGCAGAATACGGCGCCCCGTTCACATTTGAAAAACTATACAAATATATGTACTCACTGGATAATACATTCCCTGCGGAGGAAGGAAGAAAGGCCCTGAACCCCACAGTTTGGCTGCTGAAGATGGACCGTTAGCACATAGAATCTCTGTACCAAGGGTAGGTACACCAACACTACACTCTCTCGCCCTTCCGAAAATCGTCCCGCCTGTTCAACGAAAAGTCTGCTCACTTCTCAGCAATCACAACTCAGGCGTCGAAACTGGCGAGTGACAAATAGGGAATAGTGAACGATATCTCTCTGATATCCGTCTAGTCGCAAGAACGTGCACACAAATGAACCACGAGGATGCGTTGCTTTTGTCTGACTGGCGGCTGGTGCTGGTCGCTGCTTTGCAGAACTCTCTTGCTATGAGCACGACGACGACGAGCGCAGCCGACGGAACACAGATCAATGAATTTCTCTCTCCCTTTTACCCACCCTTCGGCAGGCGGAACGCGGCGCGGTAGAAGCGAGAGCAGAAGAGAGGAGGTTGGCAGAGTTCCCCCGGCTGGCGTTATACAACTAGCTCCACCTCCCTCGACGCCCGCCAAGTGGAACCCGACTAAACTGACATCTAGTGCCAGTTCTCACGATTCGAAAGAGCCGCGCGCCAAGCTGCACTGCACACATTCATGATATAAAACTAGATTTTCGCAATCAAAGCGCGGCGAAGAAATTCTCACCAAAACAGACCAAACTCATCACACGAGCAGAATTTCCCAAAATACGAGCCTCTAATGTTAACCGTGTGAGAATACGAATTAGAAAGGGACGAACCAGAGTCAGAATTCAATGTTACACTCTTTTCTACTCTTCAAATAAATAATTCCGACCCGTCTGAACCTATACGACAATGAATCGGACCAGATACGAAGGGGATGGTTCCCAATCGATGACCGAGGGGAAATTCCCACCTAGTCCTTCGTCGCTTTTCTTTATTTCACAATTTTTTCCTCCTACACCTCAGCGCTTCTTCAATCACAATCTTTGATACCTCCATAGGTAACAAAAAGTGCCTATCGAGCTCTATCGACATCTCTGGTGAATGCTAATAAAAGTGTACTCAGCAACGTCTCGTGCTTAATCCCCTTTCTCTACCCTACAGTCTCCACGGCCCCCACCCACCGACGACGCCGACGTCGTCATCGTCGGAAACTCGATCCAGTCACGGAAGAACGAAAGTGGTTCGAGCCCCGACGAGGTCCTTCCCCACGTCATCTCGTATGCATGCTCAGAGATAATCTAATTCTAAAAGCCTTTTACGTTGCCGGAATGGGTTCGATAGAAAAAAATCCTTGTGGCAACTGACGCAGAAGAACCACCCAACCGACGAAGAAGGAAGACGGTACGATTTAGTCCATTATCAGTATCAAGTCATGTAGGATTCGCGACGTGGCACTCAAAATCGGAACCCCTTGTGAACTAATGAGCCGAGAGTGTTCACAAAATTCGGTTGGCAAACTCAAATTGGTTCCATAATCTATTCGAAAGTGCATTGCAATACAATCTACTACAATATGTGGAGCATTTTAAGTTCACTTTGAACTGTTGGAAGCTTGACAAAAAAAGCAAACAATCAATTATTCAATAACCCTTTTTTATGGCAGCCGTGGATCAAAGGAGCATGCAAATGTGAAAACAGTTTTGGATCGAAACCGGTCTATGGAAACAGAGCCACCAACGACCCCCCTGCCTCTAGAGCCCAGCGTGGGCGTAGCGTCGGTCGGTATGCCACGGGGGTGGCTTGTGGATACAGAGAGGGACAGCAGGGGATGCAATAACGCTTTACTGGAGGGTTGCCAAGCAACGGTGGACGCTGTTTTGCATCGATTTGAGGATTGTGTCGAGATGGATGCCGACTTCAAATGCTTTAATATTACTTGAACGAGTGTAGGTTAGATAGACAGACGTAATCGAATTCCTGAGTGTCGCGAGCGAGATGCTAGAGAGCGAGAGAATGCTGAGTGTTTCCGCTGTACGTTGTAATGAGATGTGATGGTTTGCGCGATGTATAATTCGATTTAAGTGCTCGAGCATAGTATGGATCTGACATAAGATGGAACACAAATAGGCAAGCTGGCGGGGCTCTCGATCTGTTACATCCAGAAATCTGGAAGCTGAATGTTGAGGAGTAGAGAGCCTTCTTATGACAATGGCTCCGGAATTTCATTGGCGGGATTGAATTCACGGCGACGGGATCTCGAATGAAGTTCAGAAAAGATCATTACCATATGTGCGAGGAAAGATTCAGATATATCGACTATAGTCGAGGCATACGCCACTGGTTTTTATTATATCCCCGAATGAAATGGCACACAGCATCCAATGGATATATTTATTGTCTTTTTTTATGCGAGGCAGCGTTTCGGGTTTCGCCGGCTACAGGGTATTTCAACGCGTAGGGAAGCGGAAGGCGATAGAATTGTACGGAAGCAACCGTGCCCTGAATTACAGGAATATAATCCTGGAACTCGCAGTTGTGAGAAAATCACCCGACTTTAAAGACAATGGAGTTACACATCATTCTGAATCGGAGTTTGCCACCTGGTGGCCATCTTTTCCGACACTCGGCTGTCTGTACTGGAGATATTCGGACTACTGAACGACGGGAAAAATGGCCACCCAACTATCCCCACCAGATTGATGCTATCTTCCAGTCAGCAGTGCCCCCCCCCCCCCCCCCCCCATTGTCTAACTCCATGCATGACCGCGGGTCAACGGCGATCGCCCCCGATCCACAACGAGCTTGATAGCAACTCTAACCCTGGACCCCTTGCATGCTGGTTGGGATGCAATTGTCAACGAAGCGACAGCCTAAGGAATACAGAACCTCGCCGCTGGGTTTTGATTATAAGTTGGGATGACATCACGCCGAGACGAGACAAAGAGGAGAGACAAACGAAATGAGATCACAAAAGTGAAACGGGAGACGAGAGATTTACTATGGATATCCAATGCATCTCTCGACATATTGAATTTCTACACGCGCTTTGGGTTCGCAATCAAGACATTGGCTTGCGGTGAGCCTGCTTTGTTGGCATCTAAATAGGTTTGATACGAGTGGAAAATGCAATTGGAGGCGATGGGATTAAAATACACCAAGCGTCAACTGCTAGCTTTAGTGTGGAGGCACATGGGCTGACAAATTACACTCGAGTATTTTTTGCACGAACGTAACTTATAAAGAATGGATTGCGACGTGCGAGTGTAATTGGTTTGCCAAGAGTGTGCTGGTAGTTGTGGGGGTGGTGTGTATGTTACCAATGCCGATCATTTTCAGCAATATTGCTGGAAGATGGCGGACACAACGACTGTGAGTTCGGCTCGCGGGAGTGGAATTATCTGATAAATTGGCCGCGAGTCTCCGCGATGGGGTTGGTGCTGTTACTTCGCGATATGACTAGACGAGGTCGGACGTATCAAATCACTCTGCCTGGGCTCATTCTCTCCTCCAGCCGTCCTCGGTCCCGTAAATCCAAGAAAGCACTTTAATCAACGGAGGAGGGGGAATAGGAAAATACACACGAAAAATATGAAATATCTCACAAAGCAAAAGCAACTTTCCCTTAGCCTGATTGATGGATCCATTCGTATCCCATCTTCCTGTCGTAAATAAGTATGGACATTGGCAATAAAAACTTCCCTTTCAACGCACTAGCGAAGGGATCGCGGACCGATTTATAAGGCAAAGATGTACAGCACATGGTAGGCAATGCGGCGTCACATCAAATCAATAAACGAACGACAGTCATTTTAACGCACACCTTTTTATCATTTAAACGTTAGCACAGAAGAAACACATGGAACGAAAACGGGACAATAGTTATCTCGAAAAAGGAAAGAATTCTATGTGTAAATACCACGTACGTGCTTCACGAATGTACGCGGTGTATCAGCATAGCTACATGTGGGACGCAGATGCTGGCAAATGCATTTTTGTTGCAACCATTTTACCAACGCAGCGCCTACAAAACCCAACCCCATGTACAAAGATCATCTTCCTAATCCGATGTCTCCGAAAACCCCAACATCTGTCTAGCTGGGAGGTGTAGGTATTTACTCGGTATACCTACCCTATAAGTAAAAATATTCCGCTTATGCTCGTTATTTGATGTGATTTACACTCTATTTAATGGGGAACATGCTTTTTTGTCAGGGGTGATTGTGGCAATAATCATAGAAAACTATGGCATAGAGAGCCTATTTTGTGAGTGTTACGCAGTATGCTCTCTCACAGTTTAGATTATATACATAAACTCTATTTACAGGAAGAGCATATTTTTCCGCCAGGGGTGATGGTGACAATTAGCACAGGAATGTGCATGGCTAGAGGGCCTACTTCGTGAGTGTAAAGCTGTATGATCTTTCACTGTACATAATGTACAACTGTACTGTACACACTGCACAATATCCATCGAGTGCAGATGTCGAACCACGTCCAACTCAATTCGGCACGATGTGCCGCACGTCAATGAAACGTCACGCTTTGATCTCGTTTATTCAGTCTTATTGTCGTTCCCGTGTAACACGTGTTGTGTAGGTACTAAATATTTTGCATACCATGAACTCAAATTAATTCGCGGTTTTGATTTTGCCTGCTCGAAATTTAGCGCCACTTCGTGCCATTTGTGTGTCCAACATGACGGCGTAACCGTAAACAAAACTTCGAGGGGTAGGTCGTGGATACAATGCAAACATTATAGGGGTGAGCCAAACGTTTGCACATAACCGTGAAACACATACACCAATGAGTTCGAAAATAAATTGAAGACGTATTTATTGGAAAGATCTTTTATACAGTAAGAGACTTTAGTCCTATTTTGTATAATTAACGTGCAATGGTAAGTGTATATGCAAATATTTTAAGCCGAACGGTTTAGCTTGTTTGTTACACCGGTTTTCGTGAGATCAACGAAGCTAAGCAACGTTGCGGTGGACGAAAGGTTGGATGGGAAACCATTCATACCATGACCCATTTCTGTTCGAAAGAGAGGTTGGAAGGTTTGAAGCTATAGTGCAGCAGCTTTGCCACCAACCTCTCGACAGCACGGATGAGGAATCCGTGTTGAACCTTGCTTGGCTCAGTGGTAGAGCAGTTGCCATGTTTGCAGAAGGTCTGGGGTTCGAGTCCTCGAGTAAGCAGGTATGTTTTAAGTGATTTTAATATTTTTCAAATTAATACTAGCTGTGTATTTGGCTTTACAATTGTTATCCTTGTAATCCCATGCTTTTCGACAAAAGTAACTTACGAACCGGCATCGGGGTCCCTCTCTTCCGTTTTTGGTTTGTCACCCTAATTATCACTCTATCATTTACCGACGCCAATAGAACAGTGACACAGGGCCACTATTATATATAGAGCGTCGTTACACAGCACATACTCAATGATTTTAAAGAGTGTCATATTCGGACGATCCAGCATCGTGTATTGAGAAAGAAATGTAATATAATGTATTGGAAAATGAAACTATTATTATTATATTATTGTTAATGTAAGTTTGGGGTAGGTAAATGTAACGTCTAAACTCTGATGTCATCTCTCATCTCACGAAAATACCGGGAGCGGAGGGTCACCTACCAACCCATGGCATGGTGTAATTGTTTAATTCCTGGCATAATAAGGTATAGTCAATGGCGCTGGGCTGGATTCGACACCCGTCGGGACGCAAACGCGACAACTCACGAGTGATAATGGAGCAAATCGCGTTGAGTCGAACTTTATGACAAGGCCGTAATTCAATCTGGATAGACTCGAGTGTCACTTGACAGTGTCAAGGGCCACCGAAGTAGTTTCGTTGCTCGTTCAGCTCGAAGCGCAAGTTATGAATAGCACATTGGTAATTAACTTGTCAATCAAATCGGCTAAATCCAATCACGCGATTTAACAGAGTTTATATAACTTCGGGTGTAACGCTAGACGGTAGTATAGGTATCGTAGGCCCGGTTCAACTGTAGTATGTTCCTGAGATTAGTACTAACATTATCCTGATTGATTGAATTAAAACGCACACCGATGGTTTCATATGCCGGGTGCATGCATTGCATGGCACTCCATGTTATGCTCCGATTCATACCGTGTCGTGGTACAAAAGCGAACCCAGCACTTCGAGTAATTGTAGCTGGGTATGAAGCTTTACGTAGGGTGTGAAATATTAAACCACACCATCAGAATATGAAAGTCAAAGTTCAGATGAGCATCCCGAGCCATCCAGGCCATGCATCCCAAGAATCATGTCTTTTGACCCCTTACGATGTGTTGACACGACGCCTACTAATTATTTAACGCCTCGCGCCATGCTTTGGATTTAGGAGCATGCTTAGTACTACGTAGGGAACCCTTTCTAGTCCTTTTAAAGCCTCTCTAGCCCAAACTGCCTCGGCGGTTACACTGCGGCGTGGGTGTGTAAAATATTAAACGATGACCGTAATAAACTATATTGTGGGTTTCATTACTACTACCCTATATAATCAACGTTACTAAACTACTGCAACTTGCAAGTTAGCCTGTATCCGGCGATACACGAGCAAATATGTTCTACTGAAAGTTCCTATTAAACCCAACGTATCGACGTATAGTTTTCAGAACAATCTTGTTCGTTCTCAAAAAAACTGTGAATTAACTGGGTTAAACTGCTGAAAACTTCTTTTTCGTTGTTTCAAGTACACCACATCTGACATCACGTCTTTGCTGAGCAACGAATTGGGGATAAGGTTTTAAAAAATTCTTTAAAAAAGCCGGCGAGAATTGAGCGATGAGATCAACATGTGGTTCGTCTTCCTAGTATTTCTCACGATGTGACACTGTCACTGACTGACATCACCATTTAACATCCATAATTACACTGAACACATATCATGCAAAAGATGCAGACCGAGAAGATCGAGGCAAGACCACATGCTAATTTTTAATGGCATCATCTACATTAATATTATGTATGGCAAGGGGTTGTTTTCAGTTCCACCCACCAATGAATATGCAGGCTTATGAAAATAACCGTTCTATTTAAAATGTTGATAGAACTACAGTTGGAGTACCTGCACTTAAGATCTGTTATACAATGGCTAGTTTAAGTTCTTGCACTACAAGTTCTGAAGCATGCAGATAGCAGCCATTAATGTATTTGGGCATTGGCTACCGACCCCGGCCGCGTACAGGTGTGATTATAAATAAAAATATGATAAAATTCGTGCATACCCATATCAGGCTGTTTAGTTCTTCCCATTCGCTATCTAATGCTTTCTTCATCTCATATTTACGCATCATGCGAGGCGAAATCATTGTCCTACGATGCGCACTTATCAGAAATGTCGTGACTGCATTTGTACCAACAAATCGGCCGTTGAAAATCAGTGCAAAATGTCGTTACTTTATTGGTGAGGGAAAGACGCACATGAAGTTTTAGTTGCATGTTTGACAACAGAGATGTAAACATAATTCGAATAACAATAATAAACGTCCAAATAGAATTCAAACTGCTGCTGTGAAAGTTTTGAATTTCGTACGTATTTATCAGTGCAGCGCTCTAGCGGGGAGCGCACGCACTAAAGCGCTCCGATGGCTCGATCGAGCATAGTAGTCTGCAGGCAACGCGAAATGGCGGGAAACCAAGGGAAACTTACAGGCCCGTTTAAAAAAGGCGGATTGTGTGCTATCAGATAAATAATAATCTGATACTTAATAAACTCACGTGAAGAAGCTATGAAACCGAAATGCAATTCAATTAACCGACAGAGTACTTCCACGTAATTTTTTTCAATCAATTAAGTATTATGGTGTGTATAACGTAACAGCAACATATAACACAGGTGGCGAGCATTACATGCACTCGACGTAGGTAATGAAACAAAAAACTTGGCAATCTTTCCAAATCTGTGCGTTGCTCACCTTGGCATAGAATCGGGTCATTTTTCACGTCGAGTCAAGGATTGCTTGGTCGTGACTATAATCAGGGCTCAAGAAGTATGATAGGCCGAACAGCGAACACCACATGTTCAATACGTCAACGAGCAAGCATCGCCACCTTTTCACAAAACGCAATCACCTATTAATACTTCATTATCCGACAATCCTTGCATAATCCCAGTGCGCGCGCTTGTTTATCCGGTGTCTTTGTTTAGTTTACTACTTGATACAGGTGTGCACAAGAGATTGTAGACGTCCTTGTCAGGGTCGTGCCATCAAGCTTATCATTGTTATCTCAGACGCTAATCGGTTACCACTGCTAAATCTCGCCTCTTTTTAAGCCTTGTTTGTTTTGAATCCAGCACCATGTCATACGAGCGAGGAGAAAGCGATTCAATGCGTGCAAGCCTCTCTGGAGGTTCGCATTCGCGCATTCTACAGCTGCAACTCAAGCGCTATCTAAATTGGATGAAGCTTGACCGGTTTGGGTACGTAATACCTACATTCGATTCTATTTCACCTGTAGATTTCGTGGTAATCTGAGCCACCATAGCCAAGTATAGTCGGGTTACAAGCGAAGCCTACCGTCTCGGGCACCAGCTACCTACGCTACCTGCGAAATTTGGTGGAAGGAAACTGGAGAACAAGGATAGATTTAAAAAAAAATGTTAATAACTGGGTTAAACTGCTGAAAACTTCACTGATACTAAACTGCCAACGTTTCGCTAACTATTCTGAAAGCTTCTTGGTATAAAAGACTAGCCCCGACGAAGCTTTCAAAATAGTTAGCGAAACGTTGGCAATTTAGTATCAGTGAAGTTTTCAGCAGTTTAACCCAGTTATTAACAGTTTTTTTTTAAACTTTAGTGCTGAAATTAGTCAGGAGATATGAGTCTCAAAAATTTTATAACAAGGATAGACTTTGTATTGGATTTTGTTGTGTGCTCTCAAAACGCAAACTACTGTGGACTTATTGTCGTGAGTCTCGCGATGAATTGAATCGATAACATACATTTCCAAACAGATAGACTTGTTGAAGGTTCAAATCGCTCACATTTTTACTTCCCGTTCGCTGTCAATGTGACATACTACAGTTCACACACATACAAGTATGTTTCATCGTTGAAAGGCGCCGAATTTAAGGATTGCAGAAAAGGAGCAAGTAATGGGAAACTCACTTTGCAAGTTGCTTTCGATTCACGTGCAAGCATTTGTCCGAAATAATGAAACGTCAAATGACCTGTCAATTCCAGTCCAGTGGCAAATCGGATTTACTTTGTGGATCCGAAGTGAGTCAGTGCAAACGACAGACAACTTTTCGCGACTTGCAGCGCCAATAAAACGGCGCCTGATGCTCTCTCTGTTCGTAGCAGCGGCATCGTCCGCTCGACAAAGTTAAGGGTTTGTGTGCTATATAATGCTATTATGCGGGGGCGAGACGCTCGTTGTGGTACGATGATATGCACGCTCGAATGTAACCCCTTCAGACCGTTTGCGAGGCGAACACCGCATTGCATAACAATCACGTCAAGCTGTGCGATATTCTCACAGGCATTCGAAATGCCAAGCCTGCTGAGTGCACAGAGTCGAGGACGAACACCCGAAAGCGATCGCCCTGCCCTGCGTTGGCTAACTCATTACATATTTATGCGTTAGCTTCGAGTAAAAAAGCGCGTTCAATTAAAGTTAAATAATAACCTCCCCTCACAAACCGTTCTGGCGTACGAACGGAATTGAAATTCATTGTACGCAGCAGTGCTAAACGCAACCAGTATTACACCCAATTTAACAAGTCTGGTTCGTACACAAAATGCTTCAGAAGGAGAAACAGACTGAAATGGCTGAAATGAATGACCGGTTAATGGCAGCAGCAGTTAGTTGTTTCGTTGTGGGTACGTTTGTCAATGCTGAGAAGAATGTGATGGAAGAAAATCATCTATACTATCATAGAAGTCGTATCATTAAAAAATTATTTCACACTGGGTTTGAATCAAAAATCTACTAGAACTTTCCCGACATCTTAAAGATGTCAACAGCATGGTGTACGCAAAGTAGGGAATGTTCGTGCAGTTTTTAGCACTCGAACCTAGTTTGTAGATCATTTTTGGAAACATGGCACTAACATCAGAAGATAGGCACGAGTAAAAAGAATTTTACAAGACTACCGTATACCTAATCTCCGAAATCTCGATACACAGACACTCTATTATTTTTATTCCGTTTTGGGATTTGGCATACGTTCAGGAAATGTGAACACGCGTGCGATGATCGAGTTTAATAATTTGCCCCCCACGCATTATGTAGCCAGGTGAACATCCGACAGCAGGTTGGCATAGCCCCCCCCCCCCCCCCCCCCCCCCCCCCCCCCCTACGTTCATCGGTCAAAATGAATTATGCCGATGTCACGAAATTATTCACGGTTCTCTAAATGGGTGAAAGACGGTGACGTTTCAGCGGCGGTGACGGCGGCAGAGGCATTCAGGTTCACGGCGATTGGAAACAGAAACGGGAGTGTTGATCGGAAATTGATTACGGTAAACAGAATACACTTCGCACAACGAAATCGTCTCTAATAGACTAGAACGAGAAGCAAGAGCAGCAGACAGAGCAACGAACAGTCTACAAAAAGCACTTAGCAGTACGATTAAATAGTCGCGCTAAAAAAAGAGTAACTATGCCGGGGAAAATTACTAGCGGTATACTCATCAAATAAAACTATTAATTAAAATATCCCACGCACTTCGTCAACAGCCGCAGCAACGAAGTAGCGGCGAACAGCTCTTTTTGTCCGAACTTTCACTCTGTAATTGGGTGAATTGTTGTGGCACACAGAACGCAGATTATTGCGGTATTTTGACAAGTGAAAACGCTAAAAACACATGGTAACACGGTCCATTGGCGCAAGTGGTCAAGGAAACGGAATACATTTTTCTTTCACCTATTTTTCTTTTTCGTGGATGTATCGGGTCACCGACGGCGATCTGATTTGGACGTTTGTCGTGTTTTTCAATCGAGTAGAGTGCAGCCTGCCACAGCTCGACTAGACATCCGTGATGAAGCACACTAGCTAGATTGAATGCGGTATTGATTACGCGGGTGATTGCTTTTTGCTTGAATGACCGTTCGCTGATGTCCCTAGATACACACACACAAACACACACACACACACAAACACACACACACACACGCAAATACACAGAAAGTCGAGGATTAAAACTATACGAAATAACTTTAGTGGTAGTTCGTTTAAACTTTAAAGTGCAGTACAGCTTACACAGTTAAGAGTTCAATGTCTATTACAATGTACGGTGCAAGAGTTCAATATAAATTAGACGATGTGAACACTGGACAATCGCCAAAGTGCATTCTAATCCCCAAATTCACGGTCTTACTATCAACTTTACGTTAATGTATGCTACTTAGGCTTTGCATCAAGATATTGGTTTCAATATTTACGGAATTATACAACATAAATTAAATTTATACGACTTCAACATATGTAACTACTTAACTTGTCTGTAAAAGGAAATGACAAAATAAGTGTAGTAACATGTATTGTCCTATTAATAAACATTTAGTACGCAGTCTTTAAAGTTTGTGCAGATAAGCCAAAGCGAACCCCCTCCCTGGCTAGGGGGGGAACTGGAGAGCATAAGAAATAGCCAGCCAGCCATTGATCGTCAAACGCTGTGATTGGTGAATATCAAACCCAAGCTCAATTTCTGAAGTGATACTCGACAGTTTCCATTAAACTACTCGGCACAAGTGAACGAGCACAAAGATAGTACCTAGTGGCATCTCGACAGCGCAGGTGGGATTTTTACGCAATTTCGCCGCTCTTTTCAATCGCGACACATGCTTGGATCTCAACAACTTTTCGTCTCTTTTCCAAACGATATCGATAGCTTTTGTTTCATTGCCCACAGCGACCGAAAGTGTGAACACTTATTTGGTCGCTGCGTGCCAGACCCGCGTACGTTACCGCAACCGCATTCTAATATGGATGTATTCCAATTAATCAATTCAAGTAGATTCTAGACTAGATCCATTGATTTCTGAAAAATTCTCAAATTACTGGTACCGGTAATATTGCCGAATTTTACCATTTTATATGGTACAGGTAATTTTACATCCCTAGCCCATACCGAACAAATTATCTCCAGTCATGAGCAAGTCGTGAAGAACAGTTGGTCCAGTCAGAAGACGTCGGGGGAGTCGCTCCTTGCTCGGCGACGATGTTGCTTGTGCAAGTGTCACTCAGGAGCCAGGCGTTACGCCCACGCATTAGCCATGTGTGTTGGGTAAGACCGAAGCGTCTGCTCCCAGTCTACAACATGTGAGCTCCACTAACATTGAAACCCAATCACGAAGCCTTACACTTCTTACTGAAGAAGATAATTGAAAGGTTGAGGGTTGGATAAATGGTAGCATTTAGTCGATTTGTGTAATCCACTTGATACGAGGCCCAAAAATTACCCAGCTCGTTTCATCACGAATCTAGACGATCAAAGGCGGCTGGCTATATGAAAAAATTGTTAAATATGCTCCGAAAACGTCAGAAGGTACGTGTAGTTCAGCCAGCACTCGGTTTCCGACGATGATATGAAAGACGTGCGCGTTCATTGTTTAGCAAATAGCGCCCAGGAGCCCTATTCTAAAACTTGTCTCGCTGCGAGATGAGACGAAAAATCAAGCAAGCGGTTTCTGGGCAATTATTAATAGGTCTGAAAACCGCTTACTCGATACCGATGGAGTTCTCGTCTTATCACGCAGAGAGAAAAGTTATAGAATAAGGCCGCAGGAATTTTTGATGGTGTCTCATCTGGATAGCCAGTCCCGAGGCGCCCCGGGGTTGCGGCCGGGCTGTAAAATGTTTAATTTCGCGACGCCCCTGACGATCACCCCTGTGCCAGCCGCCGTACACCATATTCCACCGAAACTGAGCCGCCACCAAAACCGCGAGCAATTGAAATCAGAGCACACATAATGGCAATGGAATATAGTTACCTCACAGGTCTCCTTTTGTATCGACTCGAGTGCGAGTACCACTTGAAAGTGTCTGAAGTGAAAATGCTGCCTGGACCCACAGGTCAAGTGCGCTAGGCATACAGGAGTCAGAACAAGTAACTGGAAAGTACTGACCAAGTTGTTATAATATATACCTTGGTCCTTGAACTTTGGATGTGAATTACATGTTAAAAAGGAGAATACAGAAAGATTTGGACAGGCATGGAGCATCTCGCGAGAAAATTTCTCAACAGCAAAAGGCAGCTACGGTTATTGGTTAATGCAGTCAGTGATGCAAGACTATGGGATTCCAAACGCGCAAGTTTTGCGCCAAAAAATGAAACTTTAGCTGTGATGTATTTCTACGTAAAGTTTAAGATCTGAGTTCTGAACGACCTAGTTCTTCAACTACTAAACGCTAAATTAAAAGCAAATTTATTGCCCCAGGTCGAGTAGGTACTTTGAAATTATCCATTATTTTCTCAATTACTCTCAACTTTTCCTCAATCGTCGAGATGAAATCATGAAACATCGCTTGACCCACAACAGAACGGCTCGGTGTATCGCCCCCTAGAGCCTCCAGAGGTCACGATCGGCGCACTGTGCGTGATCCAGAGATTGTCTACGAGATTAGACGCGGCTGTAGTGCGCCGCCTTGCTTGGGCAGAATTGATGGAACAGGTTGAGAAATTCACAGATTCCGTTCAGTGAAAGGGTTCAGTCAATGTCTTGGGTCGCTCTCGCCACTTATTGCCTTGCACTTGCAGTATGAAAATTGATCTTTTTGACGTAAAACATCATCCAATAGCTTGGAATTCAAGTTTGGAATTCGAATTTCGACATAATGTATAGCGTCATGTACACGCAGGGTAAATGTCATAGTAACGGCTACAATCTCGCACGAAACCTTTCCAAAAATACATCGTGATCATTGAATAAGCTCCGGTGCCATACTTGTAACATTATAAAACAGCTTTAAAATGCATAAAGGTACAGAAACTCAGAGTTTTTAATTTGTCGATTTTGATTGAGTGGGTGCTATGTCTTAGTACAACTCAAGTACGAATAGTATGCTGGTATGACTCACAATATCTTTATGAACTTTCGCAGAGAGCCTCGGTTCGATTCTCCGTCAGAGCGAAGGAGATGTCACCGAGTCGACGCCTGAAACCAAAAAAATATATCTCGTTGTAAAAGATTGCAGATAGAAGATTGCAGAAGACTTCGATGGATAATTAATGAACTCCACAAGAAAGAAAAATCTGCCCAAGTCTGACGTCATTAATGAACAGTTTTCGCAAGACCTGATCTAAGGTTGCCTACAAGGAAAGTTTTGCAATTATTGGAAAACGTATTAAGCATCCATTCACGACAATTCCAACTGCACGAAGATGCCAGAAAACGCACTATGTTTCGCTCTAAATTCCGTGCCTTTTAGAATAGTAATAACGTAGGGCAGGAATTTCTTCTGGCTGAAGAATTGAGACAGCTTAAGGTGTCAAACATCGCTTTTTGGTCGCCGAAATGCAAGTGGGTGTCAAACTATCATTGTTTCATTAGCTCTCGCTCGCATAATTAAGTCGAACTACTATAATATGACTGCTGCACCTATCCCTTTAGATGGCAGAGCACGCCACACTTACACTAAAGTGTTAACTATAATGTAGATATAATAAAACATTGCACGTAACTGATAGCCCAGATTGCTACGGGTGAAATGTCATTGCGACTCCGCTCGCTAGAAAATTTCATGGTAAACAACCGACTAAAATAACCGAACACTCGTGGGCTTAAAAAACGTTTCCGTCGGTGGCCCAAAAAGGTAGTGATCGATATATCACTTCTATGATTCGAATAGCTTAAACAAACAGCCTACGCACATACGAAACCACCTATGATTTGGTCCACATAACTGTACCTTTCGTAGGTAGGTATAAGTCGCACGTAACTTAATGATCTGCGGCTGCCCTATTTCTCGGACAATTAAGAAATTCTAAGTTTAGTGACGAACCCAACAACTGTCTGCATGCAAAGGCCGATGCACTAATCAACTCTGGTGTGTCTGGGGAAGCCAAGTGATAAAGCTCATTTTATTCTTTAGAAGGCTTCTGATCGACGACCATACAACAATGACCATGGCTGCACTGAACGTGCATCACAAGCGAGTCGTCACATATCTACACCGAACTAAACCACTATTGCACCGGGGTTTTCTTCAACGGTGCAAGCTGAGAGGGTATTCTGATATCGGTAGGTATGTCGAAGTCAATGTCGAAGTCCCATCTTATCTTGTTTGCATGAGATGTAGGTAAGTTTGGTATACAGTGGAGTAGACGTACCTACTTCTATCGAAGCTGATCAGGTAAAAGCTACGGATAGGAATAGACACAAAAGCTACAAGTGGACAGAATCAAAAACTGTCGGGCATAAACTTCTGCAAAGAATTACCAATAGTTTGTCTTGGAAACGTACACAGGTACACCAAAGGAAACAGAAATCGGTAGCTGGGAGAGAGACCGGTTCAAATACCAGGGACTGATGCTGGGACTGGTTTCAAATAGTTTCAGTGGAGCAAGTGTGATCTGCTATCTCTTTTCTCGGCCAATTTATTTATCCTTGGTACCAGCCTACCCTATTTAAAAACAGCTGACTCTACTGCCTGTAGTGCAGACTGCTTTGTAGTTGTAATTTGACGCAAACCAGAGAATACTATAAAACCACAAGTATGTTCGGTAGCTGTCTGAACACATCAACGTTGCCATGTGCTTTTCTGACATTGAGAGATTAAGGCGTCATCTCAGTCTTACTATGACATGAATATAAATCACTCAGTTCCGATCGATTACGTAATCAGCTATCACAAACAAAGAAATGTGATCTCACGTATTTTATCCTATCAGAAATGTCACTGTGCTTTGAGGCAGGGCTTGTGGCCAAATCAAGGTTTCACCGGCAAAAAATGGCTGGCGCTACGTTCATTAATCTATCGTTATACTCGGACTGAAGTATGTCTTTTCAGTTGGCGAAAACCCACGATGGCGAGGACTATGCGAGTTAAGAAGAAGCGTATAAAACGCTAATAACCAAAAAGAGGCAGGGATTTTTTGCTCTCTCTCTCTCTCTCTCTTTGCTGAATATTAATTATGCATGCTCGTGCTCAAATGAAGTGCAAATTACGTAGTAGTGGCCCGTAACTAGTTTGTATCGGGGGAATGTACCCGCTTGCATTACTACCAAGCTGTGAGAACACAGACGTATTTTCCAGTTTCGACGAAGCAAATGGGATTTATTTCTCTTCCACTGTACACATGCGATGCCCAAGCCTGAAGTCCACATAAACGACTGAGGCAGAATTAATGCATTGTGAATAATTCACAGTGCGTAGTGATTGCAATTTGCACACATAAGTATTCCATGACAGAAACTAGCGAGTATGCGACCAATAAGGACTGCAAATTGCATTCTCTTCTAGCACGACGATGTATGTAAGAGAAACGGATATTGAAGACAGTGTGATGATGGAAATAGCTATTTTGTCGAGTCTCGCGGACGATATTGCTGGGCGAAATCACAGAATCGCCTGCCCTGCGCAATTGACCGATCTGCGGATGTGCGGTGACATTCAATAAAACGATCGTAATTCGTAACTGAATTTGATAAAAACTGGGGAGGCAAATTCAACGTAGTGTGTGATAACGCAAAGTAAATGTGGCAACACGGCTTATCATTATTTATGCCGGACTGAACCAAACCAAACGAGCGATGCGTTAGTATAGCTCAAGGCTGGGTCTGATGGAAGATGGAAGGAATTCTCAATTGTCCCGCATCGCCGAACTACCCAATCCTGCTCACAAAAAAAAAAGAATGCTTTCGGCTATAAGGCTTTTAAAACTCTAAAATAGTCGGAGAGAAAATCCTTGACGTGCACAGCAGCCAAAGAGGCTTCGGAGCGACTGCTCATAGTCACTTCATATACTGCATACCACGAAAGAACAACGCGAGCTATCTAATATTACATACAAGGGAGTTAGTGTGAAATGCTTAGTATACACGCGCCAAAGAATGTGTGCAATTTACAATATTCAGTTTCACGATTTCGCGTCTCTATTGGCCGACTGACGGATGGATGATGCAAATATCATCCTCATATGGACCAAGGGCAGTTCTCGAGAAACGTTTTGCAGATCGCAGCGGATTTGTTTCGACAAACGACGATATCGTGTCTTCGTGAGATTTACACTCTTGACTGGAATAGTATTTAATTGTCGGATCGGATTGAAGGGAGGCAAGGCCCAAGGGATGTGAAATATATCATGTAACGCGGACTGAATGAATACATCGAGATGAATATACTGGTTGCAAGTTGGAAGAACATATTTTATGTGTATCGACACGCCGATAAGAGCACCATAAAAGCGTCATGAAAGAGAGTAGCCATATATGTGACTTATATATATATGTGTGTATAAATATCGAGCACATTGCCATAAAAACTAACCAGAATAAAAGTTCGGTTCAACGTGGTTCAACAGTTTTGTGACGTAGGTATTCTCTCTAGCTAGCTGTTGGACAGAATCCAGTGATCGATAAGACTTTCATGAATAAATCATAAAACACTCGACTGTAATCGCTAACTTATATTCGAATCGAGATTTAATCGAAATAAAATCGAACGGCCAAACAGAGACCGAGGAACATCAAATGTGAAAAGTTGTTAAACGAATTTGCCATTTCTAGCTCTCGAGAGAGCCTACAAAGGTGCCAGTTTCCGATTACTTCCTTCCTTTATCAGTCATGGTTCATGAATAAACTGCATTGTAAGTGTGAGCATGAATTCGAATAGAAAACTTGGAGATAAGCCGTCGTATTCTTTCTTCCTGTTTCTACGTTTTGTTTTTTCAGTACCAGCATTTTTGAGTCGAGAACCTAAGAGAACCTGGTGCTATTATCATTATCCACAAACAAGAGCAGAAGCTCCACAAAATAATCCCTCCCAGGGAGCTATGAAGAGAGCGCTTAGCAATCTGCATAATCCACCCCATTCCCAGTTTCAGCAACAATGCGAGTACAACGCCCCCAAACAATGCGTAACCCGACTACATAAATGTTGCTTTCCCCAAATCTCGTAGCTATCGAATTTGATGATGGGTATGAGAAGCGCCGTCCTGGTTGGTGTCGTGAAGCAGTGAACTTCAGCTTCTCCCACTAATATTTCAAAGTTCACATTACAGTCTCTAAATAATATATTGTCTAAACGCTCACGGTTTACTAGCAGAAGCAACCTCAACGGCAATAAATTGAAGCCAAAATGAATGCCATCTATATCGGTACGGAGGCATACTCAAGGAATCACAAATTGGCCGATAAAGGTGATAGCAGATCACGTTTGCTTCACTGAAGCTTAATGAAAACAGGTATGTTCATCTCATTCTCTCTCCCAGCTACCGATTTATATTTCTTCGAGTGGAACCTACTCTGAAATCAATTGCTGGACTCTCAACGTGCTTTCATTTTTATTGCTATATCATTCACGGAGATTTTCTTCTGACCCGAACTATCTTGGAGCTGGAAACGTGGCTATCTGCAAGCTAGTTTATTTTTTGGCACACCACCAAAACACTGCTGGAGAACGCTTATGGTCACATCTGTCAATGGTTGGGCAAGGTGAATGTTAGAAATCACACGCGTAGAATTGTGTAAAGCCAGCCCTAAATGGCCAGATAGGATGGCTTTCGTGGCTAAGGAACGAAATTAAAACTAAGACGGGTCGTGAACTTTGATTGTCATCAATTCCCCTCATTATTAAATGTAACACGCTTTTAAAAAGTGCAGAAAAGAGGAAGTAAGAGTAAGAAACTGGTTCAAAGATGCGTGTGAACGAGGGTGTTCATCAAAAGAATGTTATAAGCTCATGTAGCAGCTAATAAATACTTATTTTACTTTTGAATCATGAGCACGATACCTACAAATATATCATTACAGCCACAATAAATTCACACGCATAGATAGCCCACCAAGTCTAGTTGCCAATGAATTGGACCAATGGTTGAACGCGAACCCTCTCTCAAAGTCGTTTCAGCATTTGCCAATGAGCAGTAATTTGAAATATCCTTTGAGGCATGTATTTTAGATCATATGGCTCACTACCAGAATATTTGAATCTTACTCCAATTTGATCACAAAATAGACGAAATGCCAAGTACCTGTGTCGTAGCGAGTAGCAAGACGCCATAAGACTAAGGCGAAACAAAGCAAAAACAAGTTGCAAGGAAGTAGCAGCGTAAATCGATTTGGCATACTACTTGCAATTCTTAAGATGCCTACATAATAGTAATTCTACCTACACGTCTAGTGGGAAAGTAATTTTTTGTTATGCAGGTGTAAGAAGCCTGTCTGACAGTCGGCGAGTGTTATTAAGGCTTTCATGTACAATATTATAATCAACCAAGCCAGACCCTTTTTTGTACGATTTTTACTTTTCAAGTTAGTTCCTCATGTGCAGTGGAGGTGTTAGATATCACTGCCAAGAGAATACATCGTGAAGTAGTGCCATAGTAATTAACTACCGTCTACCCACACCGAGTGAGTGCGAACCCATACACACTCTTAGTCGTATCATTAAAATATAGCTCAGCAAGTGTTTGCTCTTGATTGTTGCGTGTACATTTTTCAGGGGTGAAGACCGAAGAGTTGTTTTGCCAAATAAGGCAGGCAATGATCATGAGCTCACAACTGCCTCATTACAACAGACGTTACCACGATGCGGTGCCAATCAACAAATGCAAATTATAAAGGAGAGTGAATGTGGTATTTTATCAATAGAACGTGTATGTACACACTACAGAGAGCATTGTTACAATTGAATAATTGATCCCTCGGGCCGTATGACACAATTTTGACGGCCAAAGCTATGTCCATATGGTCGACCAGTTTCTAAATTTACTTTAGCAATGTTTAAGTTGTCGAAGAATGCATAATTTAGTAACCATAACATACATCAACAACATACATCAACAACATACTTCCAACATCCAAATTGTCTTCTAGAAAACAATAGCGATTCTAGGAAGGCGTTTGGGCAAGACAACCCTGCCTAATTGTGATTCTCATCGCAGAGACGAAGTGACAGCAAGCGGAAAATGATCCAACGTGACAAATTTCAGAACCACGTTCCCTACGTGGCCCATTGTTTCCAGACAATTCGAGAGGAAGTAGGCGCAATGACTATCAAGTTACAGAAGGTAAAACTGTCTTACGAATGTACACACTAGACGGTTAATCAAGAACCCAGTAATTATCAGTACGTGTAAATACTGGTACAGTGTACAGCCTCGGACACTACGTTCGTAAAAACTGCATCGGCCCTGTCGACGTTTTGGTGGTGGGTCTAGCAAAATTTGCCAAATGTACCAACTCAATTGTTATTTACCTACACTTTGCCTAGAGAATATTCCAGCCCTATCTATGCTACGTTTCATTAGCAAATAACATGCGTACTTCGCCTTTCGAAATTTAACCAAGATACTATCCATGATACCATCGTAGTAGCATCGCCTGCTACTCATATCGGTTGGCTATGACGAAGAAGTATGTGAACCTCCCCTGTCACATTTTAGCTGGCCGTACATACCAGTCGGCAGTCAATAGCTCAAAATAATACATAAAAATATACAGCCACATCCACACCGGAAAGAACAGGAAATAATAATTGCATCAATACAGCAACAGCGTGTTGCTAATAGATTGATTACAAGCTCGTTTTCATAATGCCGCAAGGTATCACTGGGACCGTAAGTCACAGGATCACTTTGAGGAATGTTACAATCTGACATCCCAGCCGCCTGACGAAAATATTATTTTGGTGAGATCACTCAAGTTCACTACTTAGCGAAGAAGGGAAACAATGTTCAGTCGGTTGAGTGAAACCATATATCTGTCGCTGGAAGAGCTAGACATGACTGGTCTAAATCAGTTTCAATAGGTCAAACGTAATATGCCATCTCTAACGTGAAAGGATAATTAAAAAAAGTAGTGAGGCTGATGTTTCGGGGTAGATATAATTGTAACTGTTTGCTCCGCTCAGTCATGCCGATCAACAAAAAACAAGCTAAATGACTGTAAAACAATATGTAAAAAATAATCAGAAACAGATTCACATTAGGAGAGTTGATCACGAGTCTCTGAGCATGGTTCGCGTGAAGGGGTTTAATTTATTTTAGAGACAACATAAAGCCGCCAGTGTCAAGTCCCATGGTCCCAGAGCGACTGCCCTCACTTAATTGCTCGGTCACCGCTGGCTTTAGCAATATTAATTTTCATGATCTTTCGTTAAACGTTCACATACAAGAAGTTCTATGCGCATCTACATCTTCGATGTACGTATTAAAATCGTGTAATCACTGTATAAAAGTCCAGTTCATGAATCATGAATGGGCTATCCCACGTGTGCAGAGAGTGCAACAGTGCGCATAGACAATGCTGCTTATTACCGTGCTGAAAGCGATGAATTTAAACAGAGAGACCTCCGATTTTAGCACGAGCGTCACGTACGAATTTTAAGCTTACCATCACCAGTGAAATTGGCAGTTGTGAGCTAACCTTGGTCAGTCCGCATGGACACTGGCATGGAATTGCAATATGCACAGAGATAGGGGCAACTACTGTTGGCTGACGAAAACAGTGACTGTAAAACGTACCTTTAATTAACAAGGTAGGAATAAGATGAACGCACGATGCACTTGTCTTGACACACTCACTGTATAGCACTATAAACGCTTAAAATTGCACTGCAACAGACTCCTATCGATGAGAGACGCTGAGCTCAACCTTTGTTTCTGCTTCGCAATGCACGATGGGCTTCGAACGGATCGCCGTCTGTCAGACTTTCACTGTGCGCAGGTGCGACCGTGATCTGTAGCGGACTCCACGCTCTCTTCATTACTTGTCTCGTACCATATTCAATTTCAAAAGTTTTTGCAATCGAGTTTTGAATTCTCATAAGATGCGGATGTACTTAACTAATTACTGCTATATGGAACTCTACCCAAACTGAAAAGTTCCCTCTAAATGAAATTTTTTGGTGAGAAAATGTGTAATTATATCTCATTGGCAGCATTCACGTTGCAGTATAACTATAATTTGAACATTATAGATCCTAATGACTGATGTACAAATGAAGTTTTGTTGATTAGGTACCGTAAAAATCTAAACGATCAAAAAGGAATTTACAATATACATAACAGCCCAAAACGCAATCGACGTGTAGTTCGGTTTGCCCATCTTTCTATTGAGTTACTAGCTTCTGACATATCCACATGGCAAGCATGCAAAAAATCAATATGTACCTTACCTCCTCCAGACAGCGAAATGGCTCCTTCATTCGTGGTTTTGTTCTTTGCACTTATAATATTAGGAGCGGAATCTACACACCTCAATCATCAAAAACGAGCTACATTTAGTTTTCCAGAATTTCAGTACAAGGAGACAAGTAAAAACGTGAGAATTATTCTATTGCAAGTTGTACTTAAGTAGTTCCTTCTCATTTTTAGTGCTCTGCACAATGACACCTCTGACTATGAAAACACATGCCAAATCTCTGAGGCTCTTAAGTGTATTGAGACACCCTTGCCCGTAGGAGATGTCATTCCGAGAGTTCGAATCAGCATGTGAACAGAGTCCATCGTGCGTTCATTTGGCCGACATAGCACGCATACGATGTGTCAGAGAATGCGTTTCACCATCCTGCTACCAAGACATCTATCAAACTGACCAGGTATAAAGAGTAAGGGCCGATTTTTCAGTGGCCCGTTGAGAACCAAACAGTCCGTTAACTTGTATTTCCATGGCAACAGCCAATCAGATGCCGTGATTCCTTTTCTAACGGACTGTTAAGATTTAACGGGACACGGAAAAACTGGCCCTCAGTGGTTTGGCGTTGAGATGCTAAGAAAGCTACCGGGAGATGGTTTGGCATTGGGATGCTTATTATTAATTAATTTATCCAGAGGTATCCAGAGGCTTGTACTTTGTGTATGCCTACAGATTGTGAAATAAATTAAATGTAAGAATGAACTACTAGGGATACGTTTCCAAAGTTGATTACTAGCCACTATGTTGTGACGTAATTCATTTCTTATTTAATTTTTATTAATAACCAGCATTCATTGACATCCTGGCTATAAGCTTAAAGGACATCAATGGTGGCAATTGACTCAGGAAGGCAAGTGGCCTATAGGGAAGCGTAGTTTCAGAAAATGGTTCTAACTTTTTTTTATCCCTAAATAAATGGCTCAGGCAACTGGTTCATATCCCAAGATCTCCCCTAAAAACTAATTCCACAGTTAAAGATGCCATATAAACAGCGTCAAATCTTTCGGTATGCTTCCCGATTGCCTAAAAGCTTGAAAATCACTGTAAATTACAATAAAGTGTGTTCTAAAATAATTTTCAAATCATGTGCTGCAAATTTTGTGGCGAGCTCGGAAAACAGCTTCTTCTAGGCCGTGGAATCAAGCAATGTTGCAACGCCATTTTCTATACCACTCTATTCCATCGCGTAGGAAAAGCGATGCTTAGCTTGCTACAAATTTAGCAACACAGCATTTGTAACTTATTTTAAAATGTGTTGGGTGTCAATTTACAGTTATTTCAAGCTTGGAATCAAACTTAAAATGTTTTAAGAAGTTTGAATTGTTGTTGTCATTTTTTATTCATCAGAAAGGAGTTAATGTGATTTGAACCAGCCGGCCGTACCATATCTTACGGGAGAGTAAAAAAGTGTGAACTACGTTTTGAAACAGTGGCTATGGAGAAAACTGACGCACACAAGAAACCATCTAATATAAATAGCTTCTTTTTACTAAATGTCTTCATAATTTGCAGATAGAAGAAGGGGAGATCGACGTTCGGCTCAATTCGTTCAAAGGATGCTTTGTGCAGCGTGCGAGCAGACCTAGAAATTGAAAGTCACAAGGAAATGGAGACGGTTCAGAAACGGGTTCATTTTTAACAGTAAAATCTGTATCATGTTGTAACTTTTATATTATATTATAGACAGTACCTAGATATAATTTTATATACAACTTTCTTTCTTTCTTGACTAAATTGTTGTACTATACTATGAACATTTTATCTTGTAAATTGTCTATGGTGTATTAAAAACAAAAACTTAACACGCACTGCCTAAATATTAAATCATTTTCACTTGTGCAGTTAGTTAATGAGTGGGTTCCAATTTGTTAACGGTAACGGCATTCGGTTGCCTAAAATCTGAATATAAATGGTAATGAACTTAATATTCTTCGAGTAAATACTTACATACTACGTTCTTTCCTTCAACGATAAACAATTCTTCATCAAAAATTTACACAACCACAAGGAAAGAAAAACAAATAATTGGCCTCCTTAAGTTTGACTCAAAAAAATAGAACAGCATACTTACACCAAATAAATAATGCCCTCAAAGAAATTATTTTAGCTCCGTTTAGCATCATCATAGTACATTATCAATATCAAACAAATTAATCGGTAGGATCGTTGTTGATTCACTTGCTCAGATAACCGTAAGTTTTTAACAGTCCCAAACGTTGGTTGGCTCGGCTCAAGGTTCGAATATCTTCTTGCGCTCAGCAACCATCCCGCTGAGGGGACAGGGGGAGGGGGAGCGGAGTGGCGAGACAAACGAGAAAGGTGAAGCGCTTCGAGAACAGCTCGCTTTCGGAGACCAAATCAGTTCTGAAAAGCACAAAATCCATCCGTCAATACTCGAGACGTATCGTTGTCATTAACACTTTTATTGTGTTTGGTGAGGATATTTCAAAATGGAGATATTTTGATGCCCTTAAATAAGGGAAGTACATAAAATCGTAAAGACGTGGTCGTGATTGTAAGTTTAGAAATACTCCTGGCATTCACATCATGTCGGGAAATGACTGTCAATTACTGAACGTGGCCCAAAGGCCCGCACAGTATTCCCCCGATAAGCCGAGAATGATTGGGGGATTGAATCCGAACTCTCCTGCCAATTTTCGGCCTTGGCCAAAGCTATTTCCTCCCAAATAAAACACATCAGTTTTTTTCTCAACCTTCCAAATTAAACAGAATTTTGAGGTTTTAGATATGACTTTTTGTAGTATCCCGGCAATGACGTGAAGCAAGCAGCCAAAACATCATTTTCTGATAGATAAAACAGCAGCCAGCAGCATCTGTATCCGAGCCAAGAGAAACTGATCCCGAAAGGTAAAGAAATTTCGCACTTCATTTGAAAGAAAGCACACATTGTACAGCACGTACCTGCCTAGATCGTAATTAAGGCCCCACCCCCCTTATCCGCGGCATTGGTCTTTAATGGACCCCCTTTTCAATGTGTGTGAATTTTACCATATATTATCGTGGTCTTGGTCCGATCGCATCCCAGCACCCCCTACCAATTTGCGCCTGTGCGTGACGCATACAGCAAGCTATAAACTACTCAGGAGTTCAAAAACCAATGTAAAAATATCATACCAAGCACGTTACATTCAAAAATAGCAAGTAACCATGCTCAAAGTCAACCTCCTTACCCAAGATTACACTACCCTACGACTAAGGCTGCGTAGGCTGCTCAAATATATTATTTTACCTGCACTGGTGAGAGCTGAAGGTTCCTTAAACTGTTTGTTCTTGGAGCTATAGTTCGTGGAAGCGCCTTCTGACCTTGGTCGGTAAGAAGCACCGATCTTGGTACCTACAAAAACCATACGCACACTACAGCAAAAAACTCATGCTACGGAGCCTCCCAACTTCTACAAATAATTTTTAAAAAGTACATTTTACAAAGAAAATATTCAAGCAGAAAATAGGGTAGAAGGATGAAATCTTGACGCACCTTTCGATGGAAGTGGCCATGAAGTTGCCAACTGTTGGACTTTGTCCCAGAGCTTAGCAAGGATGACAGGATTGTCGGCACAGCTGCGTTCCGCATACAAGTACTCATCCCTCAAGCGAGAGCAGAGAGCGCTCAGTTCCTCCCCATGCTATTAGTTACATACACACACATATAAGCAACACGACAAACTTTATGTACAAACAAATTAGCTAACAGTCCAGTGTAATGCAGCGTCCAATCCAATATCATGCAGGGAAACGAAATCACAACAGTCATAACTAATAAAATCTTTACATACAAAATAAATCTTCTATTCTAGCTATTGGGACGTTGCAATTTGGACACTACAACTACTATTTGGTTTTCTTACATTTCTCTACTAGTCAACTTTTGGGTAGTTTACGTTTTCTGCCAGCTGCATGTAGCTATTACTGAATTTTTGTTACGATATTATTGTGTATTTCCTATTTTGTATAGGAATTATTTTATTATTTTATTCACTCTTTCCAAGTTTTGTGAATCAACGAGCCTAAGTCTGCTTCTCTCACGAAAAAAAGACATGACTACATATGATCCCCTCTTAAAAAATGTTCTTGTCTTATCCGTATCTTTCAACAAAATAATTATATCTTTATATGTTTCCATACTTTACGAGTAAATTTTTACTTATGCCGAAGTACAATTGCTAATGCGACGCAACGTGGGGGTCACGACCCCTGCGAGAAAAAAAATGGGCTCTTTTTGGGCAGTTTTTAGACAAATTGAGATTTTAAAACTAAATTTAAGATAGAAGTGGAACGTTCGTGCACATTTAAGTCCAGTTCAAAACAGTATGAATGTCCGCGGTTTGGGGCGCAGGCAGGGGAATCCAAAAATGACTAAAATTTCAGATTGGCTTAATATGGTATTTGTTCCCGGCTAAGTCTTGCATTGCCGATTACATTTCGATGGTAAAACTTTGAAAGTCAATTTGGCAAAAAATTACAGATAATACAGAAATTAAAAAAATTGTGGGAACACCAAAATGTGGTCCAGCTTATCTGGTAAATAAAGGATCCCTGTTTCTGAGAGCTAAGTGTAAACCCGAGCAAAGGTCAAACTTCAATGTTAAGTTCCAATTATTTGAGACTAGGTCATCGTTTGGAAGCATGATCCGACCCATCAAGGCATGGGCTAAATTATGTCAAAAATTATTTTTGAGCAATCCATCCATTCCTTCAAAATTCGGTCAAAAAGAGTCGCATGGGGCAGAGCAACGTAGAACCCACTAATCAATAGCAGTAGAATTAGTTACAGACAGAGAAAATACATCAAGCACTAAGATGTTACGAAAAGAGTCTTACATTGCTGACTACGCTGAGCTTCTTCTGTAGGTGTCCGTACTCTTCGCATTTCTGTTCCAACTCTCGGCTCTTTCTCCGTAGCAGCTGTGCTGCATCTGCCGTTTCGAGCTCACTGGCCTCGTTGGCGAGGTGGGCTCGCAGTTGCTTGTTCCGCGAATCCAGCTGGAGGATGTGTTGCTGTGCATCAACCAGCTTTTTGCTCACCACACCGAGTTGGTCTTCGTACGAAGCGGATTCTACACACTTGACCGAGTACTTTTCCGACAGCGAAAGAATCTCCTGTTTGATCTCTGCCATTTCAGCCCTGAAATGAAACGAGTGTTGTGAAACCAAAAGGTAAAGAATTAAAAACTGGTTGGCTGGTGAATTCCAGAGCCTTGACTCTTTAGTGCCAGAGCCAGGGCCTTTAGGTAGGTGGCCCTCAATTATGGCCACCAATCTCTAAAAGAACATAGCAATGGTGAAGTTGAACAAATAAGATAATAGCGTCAAAATAGATAGAAAGATAGATGTGATCGATAAGAGATAGAAGTGTTTTACACCTGCAGAAGTAAAAAGCATACCTAGTTTATGAAACATTGGGAAAGCTTTAATGGATTTCTTAGCATGTATGCCCAGTTGGTAAATCAGATTTTTTTATGGCTTTCAGGCTGTTTGTAACCAGACGCATTGAAAGTTTCAGACGAGGTTATTGCATCGCTCGGCCAATTTCTGGGTATGTTGAGTGTGCACATCTACCTACCTCTCAAAATATTTTTCAAACTTTCTTTCAGTGAACTTTTTTTTCAATAAGTTATTATTAGATCGCACGCTATAAGTAGAGAAATAAGACATTTTTATCTTAGATTGTTTGATTCAAATTTTAAAACGCATTCTAAGACGTATTTCTAAGATCTGCATATGATCGTTTTGATTTTCCTACCCGCTAACTGAAAAATTGCTTGACAGGTAGTATTCTGTTCCCTTCCACATCCGAAGTCCTTTCTCAATTAGGTAATTTATTAACTTATGCGACTATTCTCTGCACAGTCGGTACTCACTCTTGATCTTTCTGTAGCGCGGTCACATCTTGAGCCGAATGCATCTTCCTCACAAATTCCGACTTGAACTTGGCTATTTCCTTCTGCACTTCAGTCTCGTGCGCCTTCCTCATCGCGTCCAGCGCAGCTAGCGTGGCTTGCGTTTCCTCTGCCAGCGCCTGGTCTTTCTCCAGCCGCGACTGCTCCAGCTCTTGCCGGTGTTTGTCTTCAAGCTCAGTGATGATTCGCCGGTGAGAGCTTTCCATGGCGGCCAACCCCTTCTCGCACAACGCCTGCAGGATAATACTTAGATTAGGACTAGCTGTTGTTACCAAATCTATTCGTGAACATCTCATTTTAAAATTGATCAGGTTATTGATTGAAAATTTTGAGTTTGTAAGTAAAACTAGAAACAAGAGATCATTGTGAAATTTTGTAACAATTCTTGCTTAGCTGTTAGTTATTTTGGGTTGGTTTTTCAGAAGCTAGCTTAAAAATTTATTGATGTTACAGCCTAGGGGTATGGCTGTAGGTACTGATAATATACTTTACAGGCTAATGGAAAATCACCTTCAGTGAGTCTATGCTTGAGTTTAAAAAAAAAGGTTTTAAAAAAATGCACAAACCCATGCACACACTGCTGAACAAACAAAACTCAACATTTGCACTAGTCGCAGCTCCTAAGATCCACCAGGCTTACCTTGAGCTGTTCTATCTCCGCCTGATACCGCTGCCGAATGTTCTCCTCGCCGTCCACGTTTCTCTCCAGCCCCGCCGACAAAGTCTTGTGGTACGCGTCCCGCAGATTGTCCACTTGTTGCATGTACTCCGAGTCGAGCGTCCCCAGCCTGCGCTCCAATCGCCGCGCTCTTTCCTTCAGCTGCGCTTGTTCCTCCTCGTGTTGGCTCACCAGCGAGTGCCGTTGCTGCTCCAAATCGCCGTGGAGACTGGCCATCTCCTGCTCCTGGCTTTCCCGCATCTTCCTCATCTCTTCGTAGTGTTCATCGCTGAGAATCTGCATCGATTCTTGAAGTTGTGAGCAGAGTTGGCATTCGAGGCCCTCCAGCAGGCAGTTGGTGATGCTCGAGATTTGCTGGCACAAAATGCTGCATCTTGTACACACGGACTTCCAAGTGGTTTCTTGACTAGCATCTTCAACGATGTCGGTATCGTGTTGTAGTGACGGGACGGAGAACTCTTTGCTGACAAAGTTTTGTAACTTTAGCAGCTCCGACTGGACTTTAGCGAGGGCGGCCATAACTTCGGCCATGTTGAGCTCGGTTTCTCTGTCCACAGTTTCATTTTTGGTCACGAGTGGTGAGATCGAAGTCAAACAAGTACGAGAGTATTGATCGAATAAAATCTGGAACTCCGACTGGGTAATGTTGTCAGAAGCATTAGATGAGAGTTTATCAATTTCGCTCTCGTTTTCAAGCATTTGTGATGTGAAATCGCTGTTCTTTGTTTGGTTACGCTTCGGCACATTACCAGAAGACGGAGCAACCCGTTGGAAGATGACGGCAATCCGGGCATCAATCAACGCTTTTTGTGCTGAGATATCGGCAAATTCCGCCAAAAGTTTCCTAGACTCCCTCACGTCCTCTTCACTGTACGCCGTTGGCTTACGTTTCTCCCTCATTAACTTCTCGAGGCAGTGTTCGTAGTGAACGGTAAGCGCCTCAATACCCGCCTCCATTTCTTGTTGTAAAATCTGCTCAACAGAATCAATCCACTGCTCAAGCATTAATCTTTGGGACCCAAGCAAACTAAAACTGGTCTTTTGTTCCGATTCGAGGCTTGCTTCGTACGTTTGTCCGCAACGCATGATGACGTGTGAAATCTCCGCTTGGATCAATTCCCGGTTTACCGTCTCCTGAGCCATGGCCCACGCTTCTCGAATACGCCTATCTTCGATGGATCTTGGAGCGTCTTGATCACTTGGAGACGAGCTTCTTCCGTCGCTGTCGCTTGTCAAACTCAACGTTTCCAGAGCTAACGCTCGAGCTAGCTGATCTAACTTGGTCTGCCGGTAATCTTTGATGTAATCGTCTAGCTCATGTTGTTTTTGCCGAATGAAATTGAGGTGCTCTGGGCTGACATTAGTTTTTGTTGACACTTCTACCGACGGCGATGCTAATTGTTGATGAATGAGAACTAGCCTGTCGGTTAGCAACCTTGTAAGATGTTCGCTAGAAGTTTCGCAAGGCTCGTTTTCTTCCCTGATGTCTACGCCGTTCAAACTTGATTTGAGCAAATTAATAAGTCTGCAGCTTTCGATTATTTCACATTCAACGACAATATTTCTAAATGACTCGGAATCTTCGTTGCTACACGCAACTGCTTGAGCTATTTTAGAAATGAGAACCGATTCATACGCAAGTTTCTCTGCGAGCAGACGTGTTCGAGCGCCTTGATCGAAAAGTCCGGATTCGCGCAACGATCTCCTCCTGTCTGACAGCTCCACCAGTTTGGCTTTCAAAAGAGATTCAAGTCCAGACACGACACACTGGGCTGTTTCTGTCATTGCTCCGGCATCTGCAGAGTCTGGTTCTTGCGTTTCGAGGCTTCCTTCCCTATCTTCTGACGCTCGGTCAATGTTCACTTCAACAGGCTGAAGTAGCTTCTTCGTTCGCGGCAGGCATTTCGGCGACAGCGTTTTCGCACTTTCCGCCGCACAACCCTGTTTTGCTCGCTCGGCAGCTTTCGCAACTTTGGCTTCTAGAGAACTAAGTCTAATCAACACTTTCATCGGTTCCGAACTTGTAGCACTGTCGAGCGATTTCCTTCGTAATCGCGACGCTTTTAAACTCTTCTTCTCTTTCTCTAAAGTCTGCGGCGATTCACTCCGCGACACTCGCGGCGATTTTGGTTTCTCACTATTTGGTACAGACACTCCTGTTTCTAGCGCACTAATTTTCCCTTCCAGCTCCGCCAATTTCTCTTCCAGCTCCTTGCCAATTTGAAACGACTCTCGGCCCTTGAGCGAGAGCGATCTTCGTTTCTCCCTAGAATCGGATTTCGACATCTTTTGCTTCAACCCACGCATTTGCTTTTCAGCGGCGCTAAGCTTTAGAGTAAGGTCATCGATCCTCGCTACCATCAGTTCAGACTGCGCTTCGTGGTTCTGCGTTTGACTCTGAGCATCTTGTCGTGCGGAAATGCAAGTCAGCTCCAGATCATCGTAAAGAGCGTGCGATTCACGTAACTCACGTTTCATGGCGCGGATCTCTTGCACCGCCTTCTCGAATCGTCCCCGCAGATCCTCGTATTCCTCCGTTATCCTCTCCTTGTCCATCTCGTCAAGATTCAGGTCGAGATCGATATTGGTTAGGTCACTGAGTGAATCCACACTTCTCCCTCGTTCTCGTGATATCGAAAGGCTATTCCGGCTGCCTCGACCTTCGAGTTCGCGAACACGTCTGTACAGACTATCATTTTCTTCGATTCCCTGAGCCAATCTCTCGCTGAGTGAAATGACTTCACAGTGCAAATGCTCGATGGACCCACGTTCGGCCGCTAATTCCCTCCCCAACGCTTCGTAACGAGCCGTCGCTTCCTCGACTAATGAGTCTGCATCACTCAGCTTCCGTTGCCACGTTTCGCTGTCGTTGCGGTAACGGTCTTGGATTTGTTTGTACAGATCTTTCCAGTCTTCTTCCATCGTCTGCTGCCTCCACTGCGACAATATCTCCTCGTGGTCTTTCAGCAACTTGTTGTATCGTTTCCGCAACGATTCAACCTCCTCAACTTCTTTGGTCTTCTTGGCCAGCTGCACTTCCGTCTGCTCGATCGTACCGAGAAGCTGCTTCACTTGTTTCTCCAAGCTTACGACTTCACCGCGACAGTGTCGCAGTTTGAGCCGTTCTTGTTCGGCTTCGCTGACTTCTCGGAGAGCCACGTTAAGTTGTAACTTCAGCTCCGAGATCTCTGACGGACAGCTCTCTATCGTAAGGATCGAGCTCTTATTTGATTCGACTCCCGTACTGTCGTCAGCTTCTGATTCCGGCAACTCTCCACATGAAGTCAGAATCAAATCGTCGGGCACCACTGAGTCTATTGTCGAGCGCCGCGATGACGGCGGCGACGACTTGGACCTCTTGTAAACGCCCGTTGCCTTGGAGTTGGTACGCGAGCGCGCCTTCTCCTTGACACGCGAGATGGGCGTGCGGTTGAGTGGAGGTGACGGCGGCAGCGCGGCCAGTGACTCGCCCCAGTCCTGGCTCTCGCGACGGCCGCCCTCCGATGCCGTGCGATACTCTTCGTCCGACGAGAAATGAATGGACCGCGGCGTCAGCGGGGTGCTGGACGAGATGGACGGTTCACGCTCGGAGCACAACACACTAAGCGGGATGGGCGAGCCGAGGAGGTCGACGTGTTCCTTCTTATCGGCCATGATGATAGGGGAGTCGACGCTGAGAGGCTCTTTGAGGCCTGCTGCCTTGCGGATTGCCGCCATCCAGTTGCACCGAATGCCAGCAGTCACCGCGGAGAGGACGTACCGACGCTCATCCCACAGCTGGAACAAAAGCCAAACATGTTACACAATGTGCTTATCGTTTATAAAAATCACTGAGGGCGTTTGCTAGTCAATTGTTGCCTTAAAACTGTTTGGAAAATGGAGCAGAATCATGCAGAGCCATTTTCCAGATCATTTTCTAGATTCAGCCAGAATCACCAATAACTATAGATGGATATTACACGCACTGTCGTCGTGATGTCTCGGAAGTCACAACCAAAATGCCTCCCCAATGGTGAATGGCTATTCTCTATAGACTATAGCGTTGAATTATGGCACCTATAGTCAAGGATTTCTTGGCTAATCTATACTTCACTCATAATTTCACACCGTTCCGCTTTGCTCAGTCATAAATTGCCGCCATCCCCAGAGGATAGGCCTTGTACGTATAAAGTCTGTATTCTTCCGGTCAACCAAAGTGAACGTGCTCATTTTTGAACCTGTCGTATTTACCGGATCCTCTCGGCCAGAGTTATAACAATAACCAGTGCAGGATTTACTTTTAGGAGGACACTGTGCCGCTTCTGAATTGGGGGGGAGCCACATCCCATGCCAGGGGGAATAGCCGAAGGCTAGTATAATGTAAGCTTTGGTCTAGGCTTTCAGACAGCAATGGGGTATTGCCGCAAGAAGCACAAAGGGGGGG